>JAMKPZ010001902.1:0-23105 GCA_024699675.1 Amphibolis antarctica
GGCATGAGAGAGAGTGTTTTTAAATTTCACGTGCATGAGAGAGAGTGTTTTTAAAATTTTCAATTTCAACCGTCGATCTCATGATCGACGGACGCCTACAGAAGTCACTTCTGTAGGCGCCTACAGAACTCGTGCCCTCATATATATATATATATATATATATATATATATATATATAATTTTTATATTGCTTCACTCTCCTTCTAATGCTACGAACTCTACCTCTTTCCTCTTTGAAAATTTTAATCTTTGACCATTAAACTTTAAAAATTTCATGACTTTGTGGATTTTCCAAATCAACTGCTCCATAAGGATAAACATATTTAACAACAAATGGACCAGTCCATTTGGATTTCAATTTTCCTGGAAAAGAGTGTAGTCATGAATTATATAATAAAACTTCTTGCCCATATTCTGTGTAGAATTCTTTTATCATGCCATGTTTTCATCATTTCTTTAGCTATTTTTGAACTTTCATAGGCCATATTTCTTAATTCCTCTAATTCTACTAATTGCACTTGTCTATTACTACCTGCTATTTTTATACTTAAGTTTAGTTGCTTAAGTGCCCATAATGCTTTATGTTCTAATTCCACAGGTAAATGACAAGCCTTGCCATATTGTACCCTCTCTTTCATTTGGCTATTACCCAAAAACCCATGGGGTTCCACCGGCAGAGCCAGGGGATGGGCCAACGTACAGAGAATGGAAAGGTGATTGTGTGAGCGCATCACCACGTGGGGCGGATGGCTCATTAAATGGAGTTGCCACCTTATTTTTGGGTAGAAAACAAGGAAAACCAGATGGGGAAGTGTCCTTCCACCATCGAAACGATAAAACCGCAAGTATGACGTAAAATCGTGTAACGTTATGCGAAACATGAGAGAACTGGATACAAGACTTAGGGTACTATTGGGGAAGGTGTTAGGCACCCCCAGACAGCCCAAGCAATCCTAGCCTCTCTTTGGCTCTAGAACGGAAAACCACGACAATTAGCCCGGCCAAATAGGGCCTCGTCCTGGAAGACTTTCTAGGGGATCAGGGGAGCAACTTTGCTTCCCCTGGCAATTGGGAACTGTCAAGGTGTACATACTCATGCACCCAGATGACCAGCGATGGCAACGATGCGTGCCGGCAGCCTCATCCCGAAAGCCTTTCTAGGGCATCGGGAGGGTAGCTTTGCACCTCCCGGTAAAAGGGAACCATCGGGGTGTACGTGCTTGTGCAACCATACGGTCGGCGCTAGCAATGATGCATGCCGATGGCATCATCCCGGAAGCCTTTCCAGGTCATCGGGAGGGCATCTTTGCTCCTCCCGGTAAAAGGGAAATTGTCAGGGTGTACATGCTCATGCACCCAGATGGCCGGCGTCGACAATGATGCATGCCGACGGCCTCATCCCGAAAGCCTTTCCAGGGCATCGAGAGGACAGCTTTGCCTCTCCCAGTAAAAGGGAACCATTGAGATGTACATGCTCGTGCACCCAGACGGCCAGCGTCGGCAACGATGCATGTCGAAGGCCTCATCCCGGAAGCCTTTTCGGGGCATCGGGAGGACAGCTTTGCCTCTCCCGGTAAAAGGGAAGCGAGAAACAGATGAAAACGTGGATATAAACATCGCAGGCCCTACAACGGACTTCTAGCTGAACAGCCAGAAGTTTGGGGGGGTTCTACTCGTCGGCCTACCGGGTATCCGGGTCTGGGACCGGATGTTCACCCGATTTTCCGCCTCAACCTCCGGGTGTAGAGATTTCTACACCTAGTCTTGAGAGACAGGGGAGGCGGACACCTTCAAGGAGACAGCCGTCTCTAAGTGGAGACGACACGTCTGATGATGGCTAGTCGTTTTAAAGAAAAAGGACGGGAAAACTCGACGATGCATTTGTAGAATACGTAAGAAAACACGAGTTTCCATGTAAAAAGACCCAATGAAGGGGTCGCAACCGAACTGATCTCGATCGTTCCGAGTGGATTCACCCGGTCGGGAGGGAGGCTGCCAGTACCTTCAGAAGTGTATCTAATGGAATGACACCCCGACATGTCCTCCGACCTTTCCCTTGCGTGGGGAAGGTCCAACATGGTCAAGACTCGGGAAAAATGAGGCTAAATCATACGTATGACGATAGAGAAAGAGGGAGCTTACTTGCAGGGAGTCGTCGGCAACGATCAGAAGTCCTTGCTCCGGTGTGGTGAGAGGGCATCGAGGCTCAGAGCAGCTCTCCTCCTTTAGAACCTCCAACAAGTCGTCCAAAAAGTCGTCCCTTGAAATGGAGCGGAAGTCCCCTTCCTTCTTTGGGTGATCCCGGGATGGAAACTCCGTGTATATCATGATTCAATCACGCAAACCGCGTGATTGATTGATTGTGAGATTTTAAGTGATTAGATCTCGTCGTATCTTTCCAATCGATTCAAATTGCCTTTTTAGGTGGCTAACCGGCAGCCGCAGTGTGTTAGCTGAATGCTGGTTGGTTGGGATCGGGGTCCGCCAGGGATTTAGCTAGTGATTCGGGGGAATAGGCTGTAGCGGATAGTCAGAGCTTTGCGTTGGCTGGGGATTCGGCTTTCATGTGTTTTTCCCGGAAGTCGAACTAGGCGTGTCGACGAACGTACCTGCATGTTGGTGGGAGAGTTAGAGGTCGGCCACTGGGGTATTTTACCGGTGTGTCGGTAGTTGGCCGGCTGTTTTAGCTGGCCACCCAATAAGGGTTGAGCATGTCTACTTTGCTAGGGGAGTCTGAGGGAGCTGGCTGTCGGGGTTAGATACCGGCATTCCGACAGATAGCCAGTTGACTGCCCGATAGGCCCTTTTAAGCATGGGGGTCAACAAGGAGCCGGCTGCTGGGGTTAGATACTGGCATGCCGGTGGACGACCGGCTGACCACCCGATAGGCCCTTTTAAGAATGGGGGTCAACCAGGAGCCAGCTGTCGGGGTTGGATACCGGCATGCCGGTGGACGGTTGGCTGACCGCCTGGTGGGCCCTTTTAAGCATGGGGGTCAACACATATACTAATTTATATGGAGTTGTCCCTAATATTGTTTTATAAGCTGTTCTATATGCCCAATGAGAATCATCTAGCTTATCAAACAAGTCTCCCCTAGTGGTGTTTACTACTTTTTCTAAGATTCCTTTAATTTGCTTGTTAGCACTTTCAACTTGTCCACTAGTTTGAGGATGGTAAAGGGTAGCTAACCTATGTAACACTCCATATCTTTTCAATAACTTTTCAAAGTTTTTGTTAAAGAAATGAGTTCCCCTATCACTAATAATTGCTCTTGGAATACCAAATCGAGACATTATGTTGGATTTTAAAAATCTCATCACTATTATAGAGTCATTAGTTTTAGTAGGAATTGCCTCTATCCACTTGGTAACATATTCTACTGCCAGGAGAATATAAACAAAACCATTTGAATTTGGAAAAGGTCCCATGAAATCTATACCCCAGACATCAAAAACCTCTACTTCTTGGATAGGATTTAATGGCATCATATTTCGTTTTGTAATTCTTCCTACTTTTTGGCATTGAACACATTTTTTACAATATTCATATGCATCTTTAAATAATGTTGGCCAACATAGGCCACTATGAAACACTTTTAAAGAAGTCTTTTTAGCTCCAAAATGTCCTCTAGGAGATTGATAATGACAACATTGATTGAGTTTCAACTTTTGGGATACATCTCCTTACAATCTGGTAAGGGCATTGCTTAAACAGGTAAGGATCATCCCAAAAGAAATATTTGACCCTCGAAAAGAACATTTTCTTATCTAAATTGGACCAATCATGAGGTACTAAACCTGTAACCAAATAATTAACTATATCAACATACCATGGGCAAGGATTTAGCATAAGCAATTGCTCATATGGAAATGTATCATCTATTGGTGGATCAGGTAGGAATGAAGCATCTAATCTTGACATATGGTCTGCCACAGTGTTTTCACAACCTTTCTTATCCTTAATTTCCAATTCAAACTCTTGCAATAGCAAAATCCATCTTATAAGCCTTAGTTTAGCATCTTTTTTAACTAACAAATACTTTAGTACTGAGTGATCAGTGTAGATGATAGTGTGACTGCCTATTAGATATGACCTAAACTTTTCTAAGGCAAAAACCACTACTAGAAATTCTTTTTTAGTTACACTGTAATTGATTTGTGTTTTGTTCAATGTCTTGCAAGCATAACATATTACTCTTAGTAGTTTGTCTAATTTTTGACCTAGAATTGCACCTAATACATAGTCTGATGCATCACACATTAATTCAAAAGGCTAAGACCAATCGGGTGCATAGACTATAGGTGAAGTGGTCAAGGCTTCCTTAAGAAAATTAAATGCTTTTTTGCATTCCTCATTAAATTCAAATTGTGTATCCTTAATTAATAATTGAGTTAAAGGTCGAGCAATTTTACTAAAGTTTTTAATAAATCTTCTATAAAAACCAGTATGTCCTAAAAATGCTCTTATATCTTTAACTGTTCTAGGAATAGGTAAATTAGATATTAATTCCACTTTTGCTTTGTCAACTTTTGTGCCTTCAGCAGAAATAACATGTCCTAAAACTATTCCTCGTTTAACCATAAAATGGCATTTTTCCTAGTTTAACACTAACTTTTTCTTTTCACATCTTTCTAGTACTTTCTGTAAATTAATTAAACATTTTTCAAATGAGTCCCCATATATAGAAAAATCATCCATAAATACTTCTACAAATTCATCTATAAAATCAGTGAAGATGCCTGTCATACACCTTTGAAATGTAGCAGGTGCATTGCATAGCTCAAAAGGCATACAACTAAAGGCAAATGTTCCAAAAGGACATGTAAAAGTTGTTTTCTCTTGATCCTCAAGTGAAACAAGGATTTGATTATAGCCTGAATAGCCATCTAGGAAACAATAATACTCATGCCTTGCCATTTTTTCTAACATTTAATCTATAAAAGGCAAAGGAAAGTGATCCTTCCTAGTTGCTGCATTCAGTCTTCTGTAATCTATACAAACCTTCCAACCAGTTTGAACTCTAATTGGAACTAATTCCTTGTTGTTGTTTTCCACAACTGTTATCCCACATTTTTTTGGTACTACCTGAACTAGACTCACCCAAGAACTATCAGATATTGGATAAATTATGTCATTGTCTAACCATTTCAAAATTTCCTTTTTAACAACCTCTTTAATATTTGGATTTAATCTTCTCTGTGGTTGCCTAACAAGTTTAATTTCAGATTTCAAATTAATCCTATGTTGACAAATAGTTGAACTTATACCTTTTATGTCTGACATCTGCCATCCTATTGCTCCCTTATGCTTTCTCAACACTTTTAAAAGATTTTCTATTTGTATTGATGTTAAATCAGAAGCAATAATGACTGGTAGATTCTCATTGTTCTCCAAAAATGCATATTTTAAATTTTCTGGAAGTGGTTTTAGCTCAAGCACTGGGTATTCTGAAGTTAATGATTCTTTATCTTTTTCAAATTGTTCTTTGTTTGCATCTATATTCTCAGTTTGCTCTGAGATTTCCTCTTTCAACATTTCTTCATTCGATATTACACATTTTTCAACATGATCTAATTCCTCTACATTTAAGTCCTGATCTATTTTAAAAGTTTCAATTAGATTAATCTTAAAATGTTTAAATTGAAGCTCTTTAAAATTCTTCTTAACCCCACTGGAAATATTTAGTTCTAATTTTTGATCACCCCAAGCTAATTCCATCCAACCATTTCTACAACTTATGCAAGCATCGGCTGTAGCTAAAAATGGTCTTCCCAAAATTATTATAGCTTGATCTTCAGTTATACTTGAAGCTTTTTTTTCCATTATAGTAAAATCAACAAGGTAGACAAACTCCATAACCCTTACCAAAATGTTTTCCACTTTTCCTAAAGGTATTCTTATGGATTTATCTGCTAGCTGAATCACTATTCTCATAGGTTTGATATTGTCCAATTTTAACTTCTCATAAATAGAACTGGGCATGACATTAATTCCAGCTCCTAAGTGTATTAACAATGTATTAAAATAACAATCTCCTATATAGCAGGAAATAACAGGAGTTCTTGGATCATTTCATTTTTCAGGTACAAGATTAATTAACATGGAGCTCTTTAGCTAAAAATGCCTTTTTAAAGATTTTCTTCCTTCTATTCCTGGTACAAAGAGTTTTGAGATATTTGGCATAAGAAGGAACTTGTCTAATAATTTCCAATAATGGGATATTGACTTTAACTTGTTCAAATATTTTACTGATTTGTTCCATTCGTGATCCTTAACATTTCTCATCCTATGTGGAAATGGAAAGTGATTTTTGTTTGTTAACTTCTCTTCATTTATAACATCTTCCTTTTCGATTTCATTACTATTTTCAGATTCTTTACTATTTTGAGATTCTTTATTATCCTCTAACTCAGCATCAGCCTTGTCTTCTGGACTAGATTTTAATTTTCATTAATTTGTTCTTCTTTATCATCCTCTTTTGGACCTTCATAAGTGACATTAGATCTTAATATTATACTTAAGTCTTTTGATTCTTCTTTTGATACATTGTCTGTTACAGGAGTATTAAAATCTTCTTCTGAGTTAAGGGTGGCTAACACCTCAGATGACTCTTCTATATTTTGGAAATAGGGTCGTTCATAACCTCAGATGGTCCAACTGAATAGTCCCTTACCAAATAATCAAGTAATTCATACCCTTCCCAGATTTGATCTTTTTCCTTAAAATTTTTCACTTCTGCAGCTCTATAGAACTGATTTGGTGTGAATGTTGCACAAGTATCTATAGGTTCCTGCTGGAAACTTTCATCTTGTTCAGATAAATTAGAGTTCTCTATAAATAAGTCAATGGATCTTTGAATTTCATCTAAATTCTCCATATGATTAAATGTAGTTAAATCATTATATTGATTTTCTTCCATTAACTCAAATGGTTGTATATTCTTCTCTGTATATGAAATGTTTTCTAATGAATTCACCTCTAGATAATTCTGATTTCCATTTGAGTTCACCCAATTAAAATCATTGTTTTTATATTCATTAAACATTTCACTGTCTTTCATTTTTTGTATTGATTCATCATATCTATTCAGTAATTTTTTGAATTCTTGTGATATTCTTTGCTTACTATAATTCTGATCAATTCCAGTATTAATTGGTAAATTATCTCCAAGATTTGATATACCTGTATCAGTACTTTGAACACTCTGATCATCTTGTAAGATTGACCAATTTGAATAATTTTCATTTTGTAATTCATTCAATCTATTATACTCTTCAGTATTTCGTATTGTTTCATCTAGTTTATCCATTAATTGCTGGATTTGTAGTGATATATTTGATTAGTAATTTTGATTTTCGTTCATATGATTATACTTTGAATAATAATTCTGCATTACTGAATCACCATTATAGTCCCACAAATTAGAATTGTCATTCTAGTTATAATTATTTTGGGAATTAACATTAAGTCCTCCTAAATCATGCTGTGAAGAGTAGTCATTAAACTCCATAGGTAAATAATCTCTTCTAACATAATTAGAATAATTATAATCCTCATAACTAGTCCTTGGAACAATCCCAAAATCACCCCTATACGAGTTATACAAGTCCATTATGTAATTCAGAATTTAAATACAAGACTCTACTCTGGAATAGCAATAACAATATGAAATAGAATTTAACAACAGTAATGCACATAAATCATATTGCAACCCTAGCTAATACCAAAATAGCAAAAAGCAACACCAATTGCAAGAAATTAAGAAATCCCCGGCAACGGTGCCAAAAACTTGTTACTCCACCACTGGCACATGTAATTCTTTTCTTATATAAATTGTGTGTGCGAAATATTTTAATTCACCGCAAGTGCACGAGTTTAGATGTAATTAGTGTGCAAGTACGAGTTTGTCCACAAGGATTAGTTTTTGCTTAGTGTTTAGCTGAATTGGTGACTTCAATTAAGTGAAACAATTGATTAAAAATCTTATAAGCAATGTCACGATTGCCTTGTTCCAATTAACCGCTAGGATGGTCTTTAAATACCGATTATGTTACACTTTCCAGAGGATTTTACTTCCAAATATTTAATTATTCTTAAGCTCTAACATTATACACTTCAGTTTGCATAAAATTTAACATTCTACATAGAAGAAGCACTTAACCCTCGAGGTAGCTCGTGGGTAAATGTCTCTACCCTCAAACTTACCTGAGGGTTGTGCGATAATTGTGAGTTTTAGATGTAAAAATAGCACAATTCAAATTGGCTGAAACTTCTAAGAGTTGAAAGATTATATTTTTGGTCTGTTTATATATTTCAAAACACAACACACAATACAATACAATATAAACAACTTGTAAAAGTAAGAATGCAACATTCAACATTACAGAAAATATAAAAACATAGTCTAATTACTGTAACTAAGTTGATAAAGTTGGTGATTGTAGATTTCAGTGTAGTTGTAAAAAAAAAAAGTAAAATAAATAAAATAAAAATCATAAGAACACCTAATGCTTCACTGTAATTTCTCCATTCGAAACTTGCTTAGGCTGGGAACTTCTCTTTGTCTTTACTTTTGGTCCACCAGGTTGTCAATCTGGCAGGCGTTCCTTTCGACCTTGCAGTGAGATTTTGGGGCGTCAATTCGCAATTACACTAAGGAACAGAGGAGGAAGCAGCCAGTGTCGAGAGTCTCTCCTTCAAGGATACACTCAAGTTGAGAAAAGAACAGCAAATACACTACATGAATGGTTGGAGAAGAGGTGGTTGTCAATCTCCTCTCGAAAGAGATGAGTGGGTGGAGGATGGAAGATGGAGAAGATGGAAAATGCTTTGTAAATGGTGGATGAAGGAAGAAGAGGGAGGGGGGGTTAGTTCCAAGACTACGATGGGAGGATTGGCAGTTTATGAGCTGGTAGTTAACAAGGGCATGGTGCACGTCCGGACAGGTGAGATCATCCCATGCAATCCACTACTTCAGCCTGTCCGTCCATGTTCTTCATGGTTGAGCTACAACTGAATTAATATTTAATTCTGCTTTGTGAAGGAATGATACCCGGGTTCGTCTTTGACCTTTTGCTTGCATGGGAAAGGTATAGCATGGTCAGGGCTTGAGAAAAACGTTGTCAAAACATACGTAAAATGATGAGGACGGTAGGGCTTACCTGCAAGGAGTCGTTAGCGGGGATCAGAAGTCCTCGCTCTTGTGTGGCGAGAGTGCGTCGGGGCTCCAAGCGGCTCTCCTCCTTTAGAACTTCTGGTCGGCGTCTTCTCCAAGGGGTCCCAAGCATGCCTGAGGAGCATCTCCCATGTCTGAATGAGCGTTTTTCAAGAGGGTGGAAGCGTACTGAATGGGGTGGACGGCCGCTTCTTTTATAAGGGGTCGCCTTCCTTATTTTGGGGGACCCAAAGATGGAAGCCGGTGCATATCACGATTTAATTACATGGTCTGTGTGATTGACTGATTGCGAGATTTAAGTGGTTATCCCACCGTATATTTCTAATTGATTCAGCTTTCCTTTCTGGGTAGCTAACTGGCAACCGCTACGTGGCAGGCGGATACCGGCCGGTTCTACCCGACCACCCCGCGAAGGTGAGCATGTGGGCTTAGTTGGGGGTTTTTGGGAGCCGGCTGCTGGCCGGCTGGTCCCCCATTCCT
This sequence comes from Amphibolis antarctica, assembly GCA_024699675.1. Classification (NCBI taxonomy): domain Eukaryota; kingdom Viridiplantae; phylum Streptophyta; class Magnoliopsida; order Alismatales; family Cymodoceaceae; genus Amphibolis; species Amphibolis antarctica. The sequence goes on from JAMKPZ010001902.1 coordinate 9,659, forward strand.
TTGGTTCAAACTTGGGTTTTAGGGGAGTCGGCTGCCGGGTCTTTGTACCAATTTATCGGCGGCAAGCCGGCTGGTTCCCCATTCCTTGGTTCCAACATGGGTTTCAAGGGAGCCGACTGCCGGGTTTTTGTACCGGTTTGCCGGCGGCAGGCTGGCTAGTTCCCCGTTCCTTGGTTCCAATATGGGTTATAGGGGAGCTGGCTGCCAACCCTTTGTACCAGTTTGCCGGCAGCAAGCCGGCTAGTTCCCCATTCCTTGGTTCAAGCATGGGGGTCAAAAGAATGCCCCTCCCTAGGCGAGGTTGTTTGACCTCGGTGGAAGGAAACTGACGTTCTAGGGTTGAACGACCCCCCCCATGCGTGAGTGGTAAGCCAGAAGCCGATTGGCAGATGTGCCCCGTAACATTTTTTGTGCGAGGCATGTTGGTTAAAGCTCGAGGAAAGAAGTTAAGGGAAGATAGAAGAAAATCCAAACAAAAACTCAAGGAAGGAATGAAAACAAGAGGGAGGGATGAGGAAATCTCCAATGACCTCCCCTCTATTTATAGGGAAATAGGTCACCCAGATTACACGTAGTTGGAGGCAGCAACCGGTTCAAAAACCGGTTGCACAAAAATCAAGAAAGCTGAAACGATTCCTGACAACTTTGAAAAGGTATGGTCAAGGCACGGTAATCGAGAAAGTTGCACAGAAACCAAAAAAGACGAACAAAAATTGAGAAAAGTATAGAAGCACGCTAGACATGCGCACCTTCGTCCGGTTGCCGCCTGACCAACCGGTTAAAAAGAGAAAATCACAAAGGTATGACATGACCATCCATTACGTCCGTTGCAGCTTTTCCAATCATGTCACCAGCCAATTGACGCCTCCTGCAAGGTGGCAACCGCGTGAATAGTCGGCCCAAATGTAATGTCACAAAAGGTACGACGTGACCATTCACTGTGTCTGTGGTAGCTTTTAAAAAGCAACGTATCACGTCCTTAGCCGGTTGCCACCTCCCCTGAGGCGGCAACCACGTAACCAACTGGACGGAATGTAGTGTCACAAAAAGTGTGATGTGACTATTCACGACAACTTTCGGAAAAGAAACATGTGAAGCCTTCACATCACATCCTGGTGGCCGGCTCCCACAAGGTGGTTGCCGCGTAACCAGCCGGTTAAGATCTAAGACGCGGAGAGATACGGCACAGCCTCCAGGCACGGTACGTGAACACTTTCCACCACGTTACCCGGTCATCGGCACCCACAAGGTGACTGCCGTGCAACCAACCGGCTAGCAATATGGCATCCCCTGGTCAAGTAACAGAGAGTGTAAGCCCGATTCTATTGTCCAACCTACGATAGATAATTCACGAAAGCGTGAAATCTCGCATGACTTACCGTCTATGCATGGAGGGTCATTCAACCCTAGGATGTCGGTTTCCTTCCTCAAAAGTCATACAACCTCGCTTAGGGAGGGGCATTCTGTTGACCCCATGCTTAAAGGAGGAATTACACGGCTAGCCACCGACAAGCCGCTTCAAGGAAGTGGCACCCGGATCCCCCAAAAACCCACATTTGGTGAAAAGCTGGGGGGATGGAGCTGGCTTGCCACCGGCAAGCCGCTTCAAGGAAGCGGCACCCGGAGCCCCAAAAACCCACATTTGGTTAAGAGTTGGGGGGATGGAGTCGGCTTGCCGCTGGCGAGCCGCTTCAAGGAAGCGGCACCCGGACCCCCAAAAACCCACATTTGGTGAAAAGTCGGGGGGATGGAGCCGGCTTGCCGCCGGCAAGCCACTTCAATGAAGCGGCACCCGGACCCCCAAAAACCCACATTTGGTGAAAAGTTGGGGGATGGAGCCTACTTGCCGACGGCAAGCCGCTTCAAGGAAGCAGCACTCGGATCCCCAAAAACCCACATTTGGAGAAAATGATGGGGGGACCAGCCGGCTTCCGCCTACCATGTAGCGGCCGCCGGTTTGCTACCTAAGAAGGCAAGCAGAATCAATCAGGAAAATACAACCGGATTTAATCACTGAAATCTCGCAAATTGATTACGCGGACCGCATAATCAAGCCCGAAATCATGCCACCTTCCATCTTCGGGCGCCCCCAAAGAAGGAAGGCAATCCCTTATAAAAGGAGCGCCCCCCCCCACTTCACGGGGGAGGAGAGAAAAGAGCAGGCTGGAATTTTCGGGAAAAAGGCTAACACCCTCTAGAGAAACGACCATCCACCAGTTCTGAAGGAGGAAAGCAGCTCGGAGCCCCGACGTCCCTTCGCCACACCGGAGCGAGGACGTTCGATCCCCGTCGACGACCCCCTGCAGGTAAGTCCTTCCACCCTCGCCATTTTACGTATGTTTTTACGATGCTTCCTCGAGCCCCGACCACATAACACCTTTCCTGTGCAAGGGAACGATCAGAGGATGGACCCGGGTATCATTACTTCGGAAACACGTTCGAAGGTACTGGTGGCCGCCCTCTTGGCTAGGTGAATCCACCCGGCCCGGTCGAGCTCGGTTCACTCGTGACCCTCCTGTCGGGTCTTTTTACATGGAAACTCTGAGTTTCCCAGCCAGCTTTACAAGTTTTTTTTATCCGATCTCCACATGTCTTTCTCGGGATCCTAGAAAGATTTCTGGGATGACGCCGCCGGCAAGGAAGCTGGCGGTGGTCGTTCAAGTGTACAAACACGTACGACCTAACAGTGCCCGTTTCTTTTCCGGGAGGCGTAAGTCTACCCTTCCGATGCCCCGGAAAGATTTCCGGGATGACGCCGTCGGCAAGGAAGCCGGTGGTGGCCGTACGGGTGTACGAAATGTACAACCCGATAGTTTCCATTTTCCAGAAAATATAAGTCCTCCGTTAAACCCCATGCCTTTACAGATGTCAAGAGGAAAGAGGATTGGGGAAAATAGTCGACTAGCCGCTAGCAGGCCAGTTCAAGGAACCGGCAGTCGTTTCCTAGAACCCCCATGGGTGCAAATGGAGGGGGGAAACTGCCGGCTAGCCGCCATTTCCCCAAAATCCCCCATGGGTGTGCATTGAGGGGGGAAACCAGCCGGCTAGCTGTTTCAAAGAACCGACCGCCATTTCCCCAAAACCCCTCCATGGGTGCGCATGGATGGGGGAAACAGCCGGCTAGCTACCGGCAGGCCGGTTCAAGGGACCGGCCAACGTTTCACGAAAACCCCTCCATGGGTGTGCATGGATGGGGGAAACAGCCGGCTAGCTGTCGACAGGCCAGTTCAAGGAACCGGCCGCCATTTCCCCAAAACCCCTCCATGGGTGCGCATGGATGGGGAAACAGCCAGCTAGCCGCTGTTTCCCCAAAACCCCCCATGGGTGCAAAATGGGTGGGGGAAGTAGCCGACTAGCCTCCGGTCAACCGGAACAAGTAGCCGGCAACCGACTCCCCGAAAACCCATCTTTTTCTCCCCTATTCACCACCAGATCCAATATGGATCCCCGTTCTGTTCAATTCCCAATTGTTTACTCAATTCTCATTTGTTTTCATCGGAAGGGATAAGGTTATCCCTCTAAACGCCTTGGAAAGTTTTCCAGGGTGAGGCCGTACGTGGCCGGACTGACTGTCATGTTTTCCAGGTTGTATGTGTTCGTACACCGCCGGCAAGGATGCATGCTGTTGGCATCATCCTGGAAAACTTTTCGAGGCATCAGGAGGGTAGACTTAAGCCTCTCGAGAGAACGGGAACTGCTGGGTTGTACGTGTACATACACCCAAATGACCACCGCCGGCAAGGATGCATGCCGATGGCATCATCCCGGAAAACTTTCTGGGGCATCGGGAGGGTAGACTTATGCCTCCCGGGAAAAAGTGAACCACCGTGTTGTATGTGTTCGTACACCTGTACAACCTCCGCCGGCAAGGATGCATGTCGGTGGCGTCATCCCGGAAAGCTTTCTAGGGCATCGGGAGGGTAGACTTACGCCTCCCGTGAAAAAGTGAACCACCGGGTTGTACGTGTTTGTACACCCGAACGACCGCCACCGGCAAGGATTTATGCCGGTGGCATCATCTAGGAAGCTTTTCCGGGGCATCGGGAGGGTAGACTTACACCTCTCGGGAAAACGGGAACCGTCGGGTTGTACGTGTTCATACGACCAAATGGCCTCCGCCGGCAAGGACACATGCCGATGGCGTCATCCCGGAAACCTTTCCAGGGCATCGGGAGGGTAGAATTACACCTCCCAGGAAAACGGGAACCACCAGGTTGTACATGTTCGTACACCCGAACGGCCGCCGCCGGCAAGGATGCATGCTGGTGGCATCGTCCTGGAAAAATTTTTGAGGCATCGGGATGGTAGACTTACACTTCACGGGAGAACGGGAACTGCCGGGTTGTACGTGTTCGTACACCCAAATGGTTGCCGCCAGAAAGGATGCATGCTAATGGTGTCATCCAGGAAAACTTTCTGGGGCATCGGGTGGGTAAACTTATGCCTCTCGTGAAAAAGTGAACCGCCGGGTTGTACATGTTTGTAGACCCGTATGGCGATCGCCGGCAAAGATGCATGCCGGTGGCGTCATCCAGGAAAAATTTCTGGGGCATCGGGAGGGTACACTTACGCCTCCCGTGAAAAAGTGAATCGTCGGGTTGTACGTGTTCGTACACCGAAACGGCCGCCACCAACAAGGATGTATGCTTAGTATAAGGGGCATCATCTCGGAGACCTTTCCGGGGCATCGAGAGGGTAGACTTACGCCTCTCTCGAAAACGGGAACCGCCGGGTTGTACATGTTTGTACGCCCGAATGGCCGCCACCGGCAAGGATGCATGCTGGTGGCATCATCCCAGAAACCTTTCCGGGGCATCGAAAGGGAAGACTTACGCCTCCCGGGAAAAAGTGAACCGCCGGGTTGTACGTGTTCATACACCCGAACGGCCACCGCCGACAAGGATGCATGCCGTTGGCATCATCACGGAAACCTTTCTAGGGCATCAGTAGGGTAGACTTAAGCCTCCCAGCAAAACGGGAATGACCGGGTTGTACATGTTCGTACACCCGAACGGCCACCACCGGCAAGGATGCATGCTGGTGGCATCATCTTGGAAAAATTTCTGAGGCATCGAGAAGGTAGACTTACGCCTCCCAGGAAAATAGGAATCGCCTAGTTGTACATGATCGTACACCAGAACGGTCGCCTCTGGCAAGGACGCATGCTGGTTGCGTCATCATGGAAAACTTTCCAGGGCATCGAGTGGGTAGACTTACGCCTCCCGGGAAAATGGGAACCGCCGGGTTGTACATGTTCGTACACCCGTATAGCCGCTGCCAGCAAGGATGCATGCTAGTGGCATCCTCCCGAAAACCTTCTCGGGGCATCGGGAGGGTACACTTATGCCTCCTGGGAGAACGGGACCGCCTGGTTCTACGTGTTCGTAAACCCAAATGGCCATCGCCGGCAAGGATGCATGCCAGTGGCGTCATCCCGGAAAACTTTTCGAGGCATCGGGAGGGTAGACTTACGTCTCCTGAGAAAATGGGAACCGCTGGGTTGTACCTGTTCGTACACCCGAACGGCCACCGCCGGCAAGGTTGCATGCCGATGGCGTCATCTCGAAAACCTTTCTAGGGCATCGGGAGGGTAGACTTACGCCTCTCGGGAAAAACATGTCGAAATCGGATAAAACGCATAAAACCCGCTAGGAAACTCAGAGTTTCCACGTAAAAGGACCCGACGGAAGGTTCGCGACCAAACCGAACTCGACCGTGCTGGGTGGATTCACTCAGCCAGGAGGGTGGCTTCCGGTACCTTCGGACCTGTTTCCGAAGGAATGATACCCGGGTCCGTCCTCCGACCTTTCCCCTGCATGGGAAATGTATAGCATGGTTGGGTCTCGAGAAAAACGTCGTTAAAACGTACGTAAAATGACGAGGACGGAAGGGCTTACCTGTAGGGAGTCATCGGCAGGGATCGAAAGTCCTCGCTCCGATGCGGCGAGAGGGCGTCGGGCTCGGAGCAGCTCTCCTCCTTCAAAACTTCCGGTCGGTGTCTTCACCAAGGGGTCCCAAGTGTGCCTGAGGAGCGTCTCCCGCGTCCGAACGAACTGGGGTGGAAGCGTACTGACTGGGGTGGAAGGCCACTTCTTTTATAAGGGTTCACCTTCCTTATTTTGGGGGACCCAAAGATGGAAGCCGGCACGTATCCTGGTTTAATTACGCGGTCCGCTTGATTGATTGATTATGAGATTTAAGTGGTTAAATCTTGCCGTATCTTTTTAATTGATTCGGCTTACCTTTCTGGGTAGCTAACTGGCAGCCGCTACGTGGTAGGCGGATACTAGCTAGTTCTACCTGGCCACCCTGCGAAGGTGAGCATGTGGGCTTAGTTGCGGGTTTTTGGGAGCTGGCTGTCGAATTTTTCTACCGGTTTGCCGACGGTTGGCCGACGGTTGGCCGGCTGGTCCCCCGTTCCTTTGGTTCAAACATGGGTTTTAGGGGAGCTAGCTGCCAGGTCTTTGTATCAATTTGCCAGCAGCAGGCCGACTGGTTCCCCGTTCCTTGGTTCCAAAATGGGTTTCAGGGGAGCCGGCTGCCAGGTCTTTGTACCGGTTTGCAGTCTTTGTACCGATTTGCCAGCGGCAAGCCGGCTAGTTCCCCGTTCCTTGGTTCCAATATGGGTTTTTGGGGAGCTGGCTGTTGTCCCTTTGTACCGGTTTGCTGGCGGTAGGCCGACTGGTTCCCCATTCCTTGGTTCAAGCATGGGGGTCAACAATAGCAATGGAGAATTTTTGGGGGTTTTCACTTTTGTTGATCTTTGTAAAAAGAAAATAGAGTACAAAAAAAGAAGAGGAAGAAAAGAGGACAACAACAAAAGCAAAAAAAAATATGAAGAGAAAAAAATATATATACAAAAGAAAGCAACAAAAAAGTGAAGAGTGGGCTTGGCAACCCTATAAGTCCATCAACTTATCCGGATTCCACCTCAATTAGACAGATTCGGCCACTGCTCCACAAGTGTGCATGGCCATTCATCCCATCATTTCAAAACAAGAAGCTTATGAACGGGCAAGGGTAGATTTAGGTGTTCTCTACCTACTGCTGATCATACAAGCGTCCATAGTAGGTTGTACCTATCCAAGCCACCGCATGTGTGAGTAAGCCATCTTATATGGCAAACATCCACCTACACATTATAGTGTCAGTGAGGATAGGCCAGCCAACAACCCATGGGGAAAGTGACAGCTACAGGTTAGATCTCGAGCTTTAGACCCACCTCCTTGTGAGAGTGATCTGCCATGGACTAGGGATATGCTTTCCTTGCACTTATAGTCCATGGTCCTCTTTTTAGTGAGGTGAGCCGACTTCATTCCCCAACTAACCGAATAGCATCAGATGAGCAAGAGCAAGTGTCTCACAAGAGTCCATCTTGTAAGGCCTATACTTCATTCTTCTTCTCCTCAAGCCTTCCTCCAACCTCATCTCTCAGTCCAGCTTTTACATCTTCTAACTCATTCTTAGCCTGGATGGGGGGAAAGGTGGGCTAATTTGGAGTCCCCTTCGCTTAACAACCTTTGCTACCATAGGTTGAAAGAGGGGATGATGATCCCTGTAGGCATTTAGACGTAAACCTGCATATCACCTCATTCATTCTACACTCATCATGTTTTATTCTTCAAAGGAAGGGAAACCCCTCCATTTATTAATATTTTGTTAAGAATGCAAGTGAATTTTCGGGCTTGGCAACTCTACAAGTCGGCCAAATCCTTATTTTCTTTGAAGGAGGATTCTTTTAGGCTTGGCATCCTACCAAAGACTACTACCTTTTCGAGCTACCAACTCAAACAGCCAACATCCACCCCAATTTTTAGCTTAGGCAGCTAGATTTCTGCCTTGCAAGCCAGCCCAAGGTAGTCGGCCTTCCCTTGTTAACCTGTTTATTTCAATTTCTCCATAGGTTAGCTCCAAAAGGGCTTGACATCCCAACGAAGGCGTCAAAAAGGGTTCGACATCCCCACAAAGACGTCACTGCAAAGCATACCACCTGAGCGACCAGACCTTTTACCAATTTACATCATCTTCCAACACTCCAAGCTAGCTATCGAACCAGGTAGTTGGAGATAAGGCTTGCACGTTTTCGTAGGACTTGGCATCCAAAAGTTCACCCTTTTTGGGCTATCGACTTAGACAACCAGCATCCGCCCAGATTTCTAGCTATGATAGTCGAATTTCTGCCATACAGGCTGACTCAGGGTAGTCAACCTCCCTTTGTTAACCTATTTAGTTCAATTGTTCTACAGGTTAACTCCATAGGGCTTGGCATCCCACACACAAGATCTGCTAGCAACTGCATCTTCAGCAGCAATTGACTCAACAACTTGTCTGAGTCAACCAATTCCACTACAGCAGCAAAGCTTGGCAACCTCATCAAGCCACTCACCTGGCAATCGAAAAGCTCTAACTGGGATGTCGTACAACGAAGCCAAGCCAACCAACTTGTCTAGCCTCTACGACATCTTCAACAACCAACGTCCCAGGGTAGAGCTAGGGGGCATTCTACCCCTCCCCCTCTTCACTTACTCAGAAAATTAGAGCAGCAAGGGAAGAACAACGGTCTCACACCTCAAGCAAGCGAACGCGACTAGTCCGTCGCATTCTCATCCAAAACCATCACTAGCTTCCACCTCATAACAAAATGGCAACTAGTGTATTCGCCCGACTTTCCGCCAATTGCTTGGGGGGGCCAACTCTATTCAAGCACCCTAGCGCCTTTTTCCACCAGAACGTCAACATCCCCATGTAGAACTAGAGGCATTCTACCCTTCACTCGTAGAAGACAAGAAGGTCCATCTGTCAGTTTCTCCTACAGCGTTGGTGCTGAGAAGGAAAGGCGTCGACAAGGTTAGCGATGCCTTCATCCCCAACAGTTAGTACAAAGTCTGGGTCTCAATCTGTCAGAAACCACTGTGACCTTCTCCTTTAGATCCTTGCAAGCTTCTAGGTCTCCATCCACTAGAAGCCACCTTCAAATCCCAAATACCCGCAAATCTTCCTGGTATCCATCAACAGCTTGTCAGCCACTCCACTAACTAGACTCCACGCCTCTAGTTGGGACAGGTTGAAGGTAGTGTCCATCCTCTCCCTCCCACTGGAAAATCTAACCGTATTCATTCTAGTAAATGCAATCAGTCTTGTTTAATTTTTATTTAATTACTTGGAATGATACATGTAGGGCGACTTGGGTGGTTGGTATATCTTCTAGCTACCCCCATCTCATCTTCTCACTGTAGATCATGCATCTTAATCCTTGATTTGCTCATTAAAGAGCTCCAATGCAACAACCATCTAATGCATCTTTTGAGTGGCTATTACAAGAAGGCAGACTACATTAAGGGATGTTAGGGATTCTTTAGAGACCCTAAGTAGTTGTGGATAGGTGAAGAGTGGACTTTAGTTGAAAGAATTGCTTCAAGTTAATCAATCCTTTATCTCCACCTAAACCTTGGGCTTGGCATCCCCAAAGTCTACCAATCTTTTCTTTTATTTCCCCAAGGGATTCTTTGGCAAGCAAAGACAGAATCCTCTGCACCTGTCCCATTGAGAGGCTCTTTCTAAAGGATCTAGGAATTTCTACTTGGCACTCCCCCTTCAGGAAACCCCTTTCGGGCTTGGCATCCCCAAAGTCCGCCAATCTTCACTTTATCATTTATTTGATTCTCTGGAAGGCAGAGAGAACATTCCTCTACAACTTTCCAATTGTGTTTATTTTCAGAAAGATCTGAGAATCTGTGTATGACACTTTTCATTTTGGTACCCGCAAGCTTGTCGGGTCATTCTCAAACCCTAGTTGTTGGTCTCCCTCCCTCTTGGTCCTCCGACCTCACCTAGGGAAGGGCATTCTATTGACCCCTCATACTCAAGGATATGCAGTTGATGTTGTGGTTAGTCTGGACAAAACATTCGACCCCTCACAATTCAGGTTCAAGTTAAGTGTTGTACTCCTAGGAGCCAACCAGGGCACCCTAGAAGTTTGAGCTGATTTTTGACTATATCAGCCAGAAGCCAAACCTCCTAGGCAGAAGTCTCATTTCGTCTTCTACCTCATGCCTCTCGCTCAATGGACCTACTCTGTTGAGTCACCCCTCGTCCAACGAACCCATTGCTCCTCTAACAGTTGCTAGTCAGCCAAAAGTTCTGTTTTATCAATGTTTGGTTAATGGCACTTCCGTCTTCATTTAGGCCAGCCATAGGGTAACACTAGAAAACTCTGAGGTGAAAGAGGGGGTAGTGCATCACCTGGCTCATGGAACCGATAGCCACTACTCCGACCCGGCTACACGCCGGTAGTAGATACCCCAGCCGCGTCCTCACCGTGGACGCTGACCGTTCTTCCCAAGGTGGAAGAGGCAGCAAGGCGCCACCCGACTCAAGTAGCCAACAACCACTGCCCTAAATCAGCTACAAAGCGGTAGCCAGCATTCTTGCCGCATCATAGATATCCATTCCCTGGCCGCCTCTAATGCACCTTCCAGAGGCATAAGCCCATTCCCCGACCACCTTTGATGCACCTTCTAGAGGTGTATGTCCAATTCCTTGCCTGCCACTAACGCACTAGTCCTGGAATGGACCAGTTTTCCGATGGAAGGTGGGTGGATTTCCTACCTATAAGGTAGATGTCTGGCCCTGCTAGCTGCTCTTGATGTGCCCCCCAAAGGCGTTGTTATGCGTGGTAACCAAAGAAGCACAACGGAAATCGAACGAAGGAGTGAGCGATAAGAAAGGAAAGGGAAGACAAAGATTGCCAAGCACACACACACTATGAACACAGATTTTACGTGGTTCACCCCAACACGGGGCTAGTCCACGGATGGAGAGGGAGGGAGTTTCTTTCATGGAGGCTAGGGTTACAAATCTCTCTCAACTCATACTCTTTGGAAAACCCTAACCAAGCTTATATAGTACTTGGGTATTCCAAGAGGGTACAAAGACCAAAATGCCCCTTATACTAATTACATTCAAAACATAATACATCAATCTCCACCTTGTCTTGAATGTTGGCTCCACCTTGACCAAGCCTCTCCATCAAGACCCACAAGGGGTCAGCTACAACCATACACGTTGAGCAAGTCCAAGCAATGCTTGAACTTACTCTCAATCACGTCCTTTGTAAACATGTCCGCTGGATTGTGCTTAGTGCTGATCTTTAAAATCTTTATTCTGGCTTCACTTCTGAGAAAGTGATACTTGACATCAATGTGTTTCGTGCAATCATGAAAGACATTGTCCTTTGTTAAACAAATGGCACTGAGACTGTCACAGAAAATATCAGCTTTGTTAATCTACACTCCAAAGTCTCCAAGTAGCCCTTTTAACCAAATTCCTTCCTTTGCGGCCTCAGTCATTGCCATGTATTCTGCCTCCGTAGTAGAGAGTGAAATAGTAGGCTAAAGTGTTGACTTCCAACTGACAACTGAATCTGCCACAGTGAAAACATAACTTGTCAAGGATCTCCTCTAATCAACATCACCTACATAATCGGAATCAGAAAATCCAACCATGTTGCAGTTCTGCTTGACGCCATATATCAGCCCTACATCAGGTGTTCCCTTTAAGTATCTGAAAATTCTCTTCACGGCTTGCCAATGCACCTTGCCAGGATTTGACATGTACCTACTGACAACACTAAGAGGATAAGCTAAGTCAGGACGGGTACATACCATGGCATACATCAAACTACCAACGGCCTGTGAATAAGGGACACGCTCCATATGCTCCTTCTCTGTTGGAGACTGTGGAGACAAAGCTGATGACAAACGAAGATTCCTGTCAAAAGGCGTTCCAATGGCTTTACATGAAGCCATACCAAACCTGCTAAGAATCTTCTCTATGTAGCTACGCTGATGGAGAAAGAATCTTCCTGCTTTCTTATCTCTTTGTATCTCCATCCCAAGTATCTTGCCAGCTGGGCCAAGATCTTTCATTTCAAATTCAGATTTCAAGACATTTTTCAAATCTTGTATCGCCTTGATATCTTTGGCTGCAATCAAGATATCATCCACATACAAGAGCAAATATACATGTGTGCCATTTTCTAATTGTTTAACATACACACATGAATCATAGCAACTACGAGCAAAGCCAACTTTAGTGATAAAAGTGTCAAACCTTTTATACCACTGTCTGGGAGATTGCTTAAGTCCATACAAGGACTTCTTCAGTTTGCAAACCAGGTCTGATTTATCCTTGGTAACAAAACCTATTGGCTGTTCCATCCAAATTTCTTCTTCTAAGTCACCATGCAAGAAGGTTGTCTTCACATCAAGTTGCTCTAACTCCAAGTTCCTTGCAGCCACAATTGCTAGGAGCACTCTAATAGACGTGTGTCTAACTACTGGTGTAAAAACATCATTGTAATCAATACCTTCTTACTATGAGTAGCCTTTAGCTACCAATCTCGCCTTGAACTGGACGCCTTGACTGCCTTGTGTTCCTATCTTTCTTTTGAACACCCACTTGCAACCAACAATGTTCTTAGCTCTAGGACGCTTCACCAAATCCCATGTATGGTTCTTGTGAAGGGATTGAAGCTCCTCCTGCATGGCAACTGTCCAATTTGTAGAATCCGAGCCTCTAATGGCCGCATCATAAGTGGGTGGGTCAACTTGTTCTTCCACCTCACTCGCTACCTGCAATGCAAAAGCAATCAAGTTGCTATACCCGTACTTGATTGGAGGTTGGGCGGCTCTTCTAGGACGATCCCTAGCTATGCACCTGGATGGAATTTCTTCCACATCATCCACACTGCTGCCATCAACTTCATCTGGCGAGTCCAAATCAGGAGTCACCTGTTCAGAACTAGTAGACTGCGGTAAAGAAAACTCCACCTGCTCGGAAGTATTGGGCTGATGTATAATGGTTGGCTTCTCTCCATTTTGCATCATTGAAGCCTCATCAAATGTGACATCATGACTGTGTATCACCTTGCCTGACTCTACATCATAGATTCTGTAGCCTTTTACTCCCATGCCATATCCCACAAAGATGCCCTTCTTGGCACGTGGTTCTAACTTACCATTGTTGACATGGTAATATGCAGAACATCCAAATATCTTCAACTTGGAGTAATTTTTTGTCCTGTTCATCCATACCTCATATGGTATATTGTCTTCTATACCACTGGAGGGTGACTTGTTGACAAGATAGGAAGCTGTGTTGACAGCTTCGGCCCAAAACTTCTTGTCCAAGCCGGCATGAGAAAGCATACACCTAGCTTTCTCCAACAGCGTGCGATTGAGGCATTCTGCAACTCCATTCTGCTATGGAGTCCCTCTAACAGTGTGGTGCCTCGTGATACCTGTCTTCTTGCAAAAATTGTCAAAATCATGAGAGCAGAATTCCAATCTGTTGTCAGTTCTTAGGTATTTCACTTTCCTGCCAACTTGGTTCTCAACTTGAGTCTTCCACTGCTTGAAGCTCTTGAAAGCCTCACTTTTATGCTTCA
>JAMKPZ010001904.1:0-55340 GCA_024699675.1 Amphibolis antarctica
ATCAAAATTGGAACTAGCTCAATTCGCGGAGTTAGAAGCCTTTGCACAATTCGCTTCTGATCTTGATAAAGCTACTCAGAATCAATTGGCAAGAGGTCAACGATTACGTGAGTTGCTTAAACAACCCCAATCAGACCCTCTTACGGTCCAGGAACAAATAGCTACTATTTATACCGGAACAAACGGATATCTTGATTCGTTAGAACTTGGACAAGTAAAAAAATTAGTCATTTTCTCTCTAACATGGCATCTAGAACTAGGTTTATGTAAAATGAAAAAGGAGAAAACCTAGATGTGATGCCACTACCACCCAATGCCATTGCTATCACACTACCTTCTCATGCCCTCCCAGCCCTGTGCCACCACCTAAGCCCTTTGAGGCTCCTGATTGTTGCTGCAACCACTAATAACACAGATCAGGCACATTGATGTTCTGAAGTTTATAAACCATTGATCTTTTGGTCATTGTTTGATGAGCTCGAAGTTTTTCAACTATTGATCATAGATCTCAATAAGATGCGAGTCGGTGAAAAACTTATAGTGATTAAATTCCTTTCTACTCTTCAACTTGAGATTTCCTTGCAGATAGATAGTGATGCCATTGCTTCTTTGGAGATTACCTTCTCATGGGTACAAGGATTTTTGCTAATACACCAATGTCCTATATAGAGTTTTCCATGGTTAAATCTGGTTGTGGTGCTAATACACCAATGTCCTATATAGAGTTTTCCATGGTTAAATCTGGTTGTGGTCATAGTCATAGTAAAGGACATGCTTTCAGGAAGGTCAAGGATCCAATTGTAGCAATTGAAATTGTGAACATTGTAGATGGTATAATCATGCCATGTAAATGTTGGAAAAAATTTCCAAACCTCTAGTTGTAGTTATTAAGGTCGATGCCTAGGTGTCTCCTAGGCACCAAGGTGTGCTTTGCCTTAAGTGGATCTTCTGTTAGATCTGTATAAATAAATAAATATTTTTAATTTTTTTTAATATTTTCATTGCAAAGACATATGTATATGTATGTATTAATAATATTATGCTTTATATTTTGATATAATCATATATCAAAATATAAAATATAAATTATATATATATATACATAATATGTCATGTATTTAAATTTTAGCAATGCCCTAACTGGTTTATGCTTGAAGAAATATTCATACTAGTCTTTGAATCTCTTAGTTAATTACCATAGCATTTTTTATTAAAATGATATTTTATATAATATTTACATGGATGCCAGTTTGTAGCCATCATCTGCATGAACTGGATAGAGCTTATTAACTTAATTGTATTGACAACATTTCAACTATTTATGAACATGAGGGATTATATGTTTCTTAGTTGATTATTCTCAAAGCAGGGTGTTGACATGTTTGGCAGTGGTGTTGGCTTTTTGAAGTTCAAAGCAGATGTTCTTGACAATGTAACTGGAAATAAGGTATTGACTTATATTAAGGATTAAAGTTTTTCTTCCTAATCTTATTAGTTGCAGGAGCACTATCTTGTAAATGAACACATAATAGGCATTTTTTAAAACTATGAAATCCTAATGCATGCTGGAGGATTATCATGTTGATGTTTTGAACTTGAGAATATGACATTGTTTAGTGCTTTTTATTGATCCTGCATTTTTCATGCTTCCTTTTACTTTTCCTATCTGCACAAGTAATCTCTCATTAGTCATTAAGCCATGTCCTCGGTCTATCTTTAATGGTGCATAACTAAGTGTGAATATTGAATCATGTACAATCCCAATATCCTCATTTATTGAGCTAAATGGAGACAGTCAATACTTATAAATTACATGCATCATTACAAGCCTTTAGTTTCTTCAAGCACAACAATGAGTATTAGCAGTAGTGTTGTAAATTTTAATTGGTTTTTGTTTCTGTGGAGTGCATTGTTTAGGTCCCTGGAATTGTGTTTGCTCGTGGACAATCTGTTGCTGTGCTGATCCTTTTGGAATCCAATGAAAAAGTCTATGCCGTTCTCACAGAGCAGGTAGTCCAAAATATGTTTGTTTAAAAAATTGGCATTATAAGTTACAGTATTTTTTGTTTGAAGAACTACAGCTTTAATGGTTTAATCTTGCATACTGTTATCTCTTCTGAAGCACTTGTTTATTATTTCAATAACTAATAAGAAATTGTGTATTTTACTATTTGTAAGGCTAGAGTTCCTGTTGGTAGATCAATTCTTGAATTGCCTGCTGGTATGTTGGACAGCAAAGAATGCGATGTTGTTGGGACTGCCATTCGTGAGGTAATCATCCTCCTTCATAAAAGGCCAAAAAGTTATTCCGGAAAGAAGAAAATGTCTTTACTCTTCCAATATTCATGATATGAATTTCTGAATGTATGCTTGCTAACATCTGTTGAATAATAAACTTTTTATTATTTATTATTTTGTTATTATTTTTTATATTTTGTATTATTTTTTCTTCTTATTGTCATTTTTATTATTTGTGTCTTTTTATTATTAATAGTTCATTTTAAAAAAAATTGATTTTGGCTATTATTATTATCATTTTATGCTCTTTGTTATTGCTATTTTTTACCATGGTATTTATTATTTTTTCTTAATCTAACCATTTTTGATTATGGCTTTATTAGTTTGCTAAAGATTTTGATGAGGAAGTAGGTCGAGAGGCATTGGTCCATTGGGTCTAAAGGTGAAAGGTTAGAAGAGCTAAACATACTCCATCCTAATGAGGAGCATGGTTTTCTAGTTTAAAGGGTGTTTTGATTGATTGATTTATTCTTTCTTTTAATTTTTCTTCCAGGATTCTAGCAAACTTCATTACTGCTTTGTTGAAATTGGTGGACTAATTTCTTAAGTCACTTTTAAGCATTTCCCATTCTATAATTGGATTCCTTAAGATTCCAACCTCTTATTAATAACATTTTTCATCTTTATGTTCAAAGAGTGTCAGGACGTACACTTATTGGGCTCATGAGCTGATGGTAAATCTCACATATGATGTCCTAGTAGCTGACTTATTTTGCACCATGAAAAAAAAACATACATAGGAATCACGCTTTCTGAATTTTGCATGGCACTTGTTTTTGGTCTCTTGATTCTCTGTTCAGTTTTTTGGTGCATGCTTTAGTCTCAAATCTTCTGATTTTTTATTAAACTTTTGACATGGCAGGTTGAAGAAGAAATTGGTATATCTCTGGGCGTATCTAATATGGTTAATTTGACATCTTTTCTTGATCCCTCAACTGGAAGCAAAATGTTCCCATCACCAGTAAGTTGATTGTCTCCTTTCAATTCATGAAACTATAACTATTCCACTCTCATTTCTATTTTTATATTTCATTCTATAACATTGTTTATAGTCATTATTTCAATTGGCTTTGAATTTTCTTTTACTCAGTCTCTTGTACGTAAATTATGTTAATTTCTTTTTTTACGTTAAGAGTATTCAAATTTCATAAGAATTTTGACAATGGAAGATTAAATGCAGAAGGAAACTAATTCTAGTGAAAATAAATAAATAACATTAGCAAAAGAGTGTCAGCTACATTATTGGTTAAATTGATATCCATGTACCTTAGATTATCAGAAAACCTTATATATATGTAATCCCTTAGGTTGGATCAAATTATGGGAACATCTGATTATGAAATTGTGAAATTTGACTGCAGTTTGGACTCTGAACCAAAGACCTTTGACATGATAGATTATGGTTATAGTCTATTTGATTTTGAACAATGCACATGTAAGAATGTATCCACAAACTGCACTATCAAACTTTTGGTTGATAAGGGGATTGTATGATTGATTATGATTTTTCATTTTCCACTATATCCCACAATCTAAATTCATAAAATTTGAACCAAATGTGATTAAGATTTATCCCACAAGAAAACTTTTATACAATATACTCCATAACCATGTATTAGATTAGATTACATTTTATAATCAAGGTTGTGCATAGTCAAATTTTCCTATATTCTAACAATGCCTTGGTAATCATTATAATTAGTCATTTTCTCTCTAACATGGTATCGAGAGTTAGATTTGCTATATAAAAAAGGAAAAACCCTATACCTACCACAGCCACCAGCATCCACCCTACCGCTGCCACCAGCATCCATGCCACAACCTTTTACAACTACTGATCCTACTCTCCTTGCCCTCAGTTGTTGCCCCTAGGCCTTTTGAGGACTCCTGCTGCTGCCTCCTCAACCACACGACAACAGATCAGGCCTGTCAATGCTGCTTTATATGCGTAGGCAGCCCATGGCTTCTTGCTCTTTTGGATCCTCTTGCTCTGCTGCTGGTGATTTTTTGTCCCTACTTTCCCAAGTGATCAGTCATTAACTGCCTATCATCACACTTGCTGTTGTTCCACTGTTTATCTCTTGGTATCAGTGAGCTATAATGGTCACTGCTTTATCAGCTTACCCTCAAGAGTATGCTACACACCATCAGTGACACATCTATCACGTTGAATGATAAAAAATATGTTCTAGAGGTAAGATCAAGCTATCCTTGGAGCACATTGGAAACACAATGATTAACTTCTAGATAATTGTGTTGTGGTCTTTTAGGTTGCGTTTGGTAGGAGTTTTTTCAGCTCTGGAAGTAGGAAAAAGTAGTTTCTACGATTTTTTATATCAAATGGGTTAAAAATTCTCTACGTCATTGTTAGAAGTGATTTTTGGTTGAGCAATAAAATAACATTAAAATGACATCTCATCATTACGTTGTGTTATTTTTTAACATTAAAATAAGTGATTTTAATATTGAAATTGTATTTTTTAATGTTGATGTGTTTAAATGTCATGATGAGAAAATATGAAAAAGTTACATTGAGAATCTCTTATGTTATTATTACATTAAAAGTGATTTTTGATTTAAATGAGAGTCATACCAAACGAAGTTTTAGATTGCAAACAATATGAAAGAACAAATTGCATGTGTGCTGATGTTGTCTTCTATGAAATGGATATGAAATTCCTTGAAATGGACATATGGACACAAGAATAATGTCTCTTGTATTGTTAAACTCTATGAATAAACCTTCACTTCACAGTAGTGTGATCACTTGGTTCATGAGTTATATGCCTCTTTTTAGTCCTTATTAGAGAGGTTGAAGTTTATCAACCCCTAGTCTCAGCTTTCAACATGATGAAAGTGTATTGTTAATGTGGTTAGATTACATTCCCTCATTGACTTGAGATTGCCTTGTTCAAGGTCACTCACAGTTGGGTTAGGTTTTGTCAATTGTACCATTGTTGTGTATCATATGATTCCAAAAGGATATTATTGCTTAAAATATAAGTTTTTAATGTTTAAAATATTTTCTCTTAACAACTAACAAGTTTCTGAATGTTTGATAAAAAAAATCAGTATTAAAAAAATAAAAATCATCTCATTTAACAAAAACACACATATCAGCAAGACACATGCTTTGATCACCTAGTTTTCTTTAAGTAAATTGTAAGGAGACCATGCTTTCTTAAATTGACAAATATGCGCTTGGAATAAATTTGTAACTACACCACTTAAAGTGCTCATTGACCTTTTTTGATATTCTTTACAAATGCTTTTTGCCATTTGCAGGGTGGGTGTGATGAAGAAATGAGTCTGTTTTTGTACAGGGGGACTGCAAGACAAGAGCTTATTGATGAACTGCAAGGAAAGGAGATGGGTCTTCGAGATCACGGTGAGTTGATCCGGGTGCATGTTGTACCTTATGAGAAGCTTTGGCATGTCACTGCTGATGCAAAAGCTCTTGCTTCAATTGCTATATATGAGATGGCCATGAGAGAAGGACTTCTTCCTCAAGTTAAGTCTTCCCTGCATGCCTCTGCCTAGTTTGATTATCATTTGTATTGAAAACATTTTCTATTTTAGTTCATGTCAAGCTCTTGTAGCACAATGCTGTTGATTACTAGAAGAACATGCACCCATACTTTTTTTTGAAAAGGTTGAATACAGATTATTTAGTTCTGAGAGCACCTTTTCTGGGTTTTTGGTTATAATGTTCTAATTGCAGGTTCTATGAGATCTTCAAATTTCATGCTACCTAACATGCCAGTTTTAATGTTGGTTACAAGGATAGCGTATGATTTTTTTTTGACAAAAAGGGACTTTCCACTTTTGATGGTAGTGTTGGTAGTAAAGATGCCAGTTAGCAATGCTCATTATGTTTGTAATTTTAGCAGAATAACATTTAGCTGGTCCACAAAATTTTAGTGATGATAATAACTGGTCCATATATTTCTTTAAAAAGTTAGCTTGCTCTTGTCTTTTTGTAAAACCTTTTCACTTATCAAGTTATGTATATATTATTATAACTTGTTTCCACTTTCTGATGTTTTTAACTAGGATAGGACTACTTTGGATAAGAAAAATGTTGGGAGAAGAAGTTACATTAGTTGGAGTGTAAATGCTGAGGAGTTGATACACAAGATGGAAAAATAATATAAAAAATTTGGAATGAAGTTATTGACAAATACAATGAAAGGATTGGAGGTAAAATCATAAGAGAAGATGTAGATAGACACATGAAAACAAGCGACTAATGTACAAGAACTAAAAAAG
This sequence comes from Amphibolis antarctica, assembly GCA_024699675.1. NCBI lineage: Eukaryota > Viridiplantae > Streptophyta > Magnoliopsida > Alismatales > Cymodoceaceae > Amphibolis > Amphibolis antarctica. The sequence continues at coordinate 6,568 of JAMKPZ010001904.1, forward strand.
GTGAAAATTAAAGTAGATGGGTGGAATTATAAGTGAAGTTTGGAATGAAATTTTTTGAGGTTAGTTAATATTGCATTTATTTGTAATTTTGTTTTTATATCATTATAAACGTACCTAACATCTATTTTCTTTTTATTATAGAAATATCTAGAATGTATGCAATGCAAAGGATGGTCTACCACATTTATGATCTTAATTAGTGATGCTCTTAGAAAGTAGTACTAAGGCAGTTACAGCAAACAACTTGATAAATGTAAAGGATCAGAAAAAAGATGATAAAGGTGTTAATGTCAATGACAATAATGTTAGTAACTTCAACTCAATATCCGTTGTAGTTTCCTTAAACATTGATTTTGAAATACTAACAGATTCTCTTTCATGTATGAAAGCATCCATTGAAAGCAATCTCAACCTCATTAGAGTTGTAAGAGGTTACCTCAAATGCATTTAGAGATGTGACAAAGGGAAGAAGTGCACAATGGTTTCAAATTTTGAAATACATGGGTAAAGTCAAATAACAAAAATTAGAATGGTTTGATAAACTGTTGGGATGAATAGTCCCACATAAGAAACAATATCAATGTTGATCTAATGTATAACATATTCTACTAAATGCTTTTAAAAATGATGAAAAATGGTGAAAATTTTAACTTAATATTTCTCACCATTTCTCATCATTCCTAAAAGCACAAACACCTCATTTAGTATCAGTTGTGCACTCTATCTGTCAGCTATGCTTAGAACTTCGACTGGAAATAGTATTAGTGTCAATGAAAGGTCTAGAGCCATGCATGTGGAGGAGTGTTGGAATGAATACTCTCACATTGGAAATAGTGTCGATGTCGATCTATGTTACAACATAGTTAATAACCAATAGAAGAAGTTTTTAGAACTTTTTGATGATGAACGATTGGAAGTCACGAGGTTATTATAAAATGTTAGGAATGCAAAATCAATTTTTTGATGTACCACATGAAAGGAGAGTGTCTTGGCTGTGGTTTAATTTATCTTGATGTAGAAGAAGGTATTGCCAACAACAATTGTTAGTGATTTGTTAATTTTTTTTGTAACTTATCTTATTGCAAAAGGATGTTTTTGTCATGAACTCTTGTTTTATTGCTGGCACTTTGAGTAGCCCTTGTTGTTTTGCTTGCGTTTGTCTTCAGATTTTACTTTGTTAAAACCTTGCCGTTGCATGCTATTCCATCATATAGAAACTTGTGTTCTAGTTGCCAATCTTTGTGGAACTCGTGTTATACATGCTAGTTACACTTGTTGTAATTTTAAGGTTTGTTTGTGTACGTTGAAAAGATAAGAAATAAAAATTTAAGAAATGTAAAAAGAAAATGAAAGAAAAATTAGGAAATGAAATTTTTTTAAGACTGTTTGTGTAAGTTGTGAAAATTTTGAAATTTTAATTTTTAAAAATTTATAAATATTCTATATTTTAACATTTTAAACATAATTTTACATTTTTCTTGTAACGATGATCAGGGAAGATCGGGTAAGATGCATGAGGTCAGATGAGTATATCGTAATGAAATTTTTTTTAACTGTAAGAAATTTCTTGACCTAGTGGAAAATGATTGAAAAAAATTATATTTATAATGATGGAAAAATTTAAAATTGTTTCACATTTTCTGGAATGCAAATACCTAAAAATTTGATTTTTTTTTTTTAAATTTTCTCTTTTCAAGATTTTTAAAAGACACAGATCCCTCCTTAATTTTAAAGGTGTATTTCATTATTTTACATTGCTGAAATTGATGATCATGTGCCGTTTTGGTAAGTGTGGTTGATATGTACATGCATTACATGAGAATGTGTGGCTACAAGTTTTACGGTAACAGGAGCTTGGAGCTATGTTATCGTACTCCTTTAATGTGTTTGATGATTTGTTTGTGGTCTTTGGGAGTTTTAATTAGTTTTGAGAATCAGATAAAATTGAAATTAAAGTTATTTTTACAAATAAAGTTTAAGTTATATAGTAATTAAGATTAAAAATTATATGTTAAAATTTTTACAGTAACAATGATAGAAATTTATGCAAGTAAAACTTAGAATTGAATCAAACTTAATCGACTGTATTTTGTGGTATTCCAAGCTTCTAAATACTTTATTGGTTTAACATCGAAAAATAGTTTCTTTTTAATCCAAGCTTTAAGGTTTTGGGTTAAAATTGCTTTAAGGTTTTGGGTTAAAATTCTATTAACGTGGAGAAGTAATAATTATTTAAAAAACAAGGTTATTTTATTTATTTATTATTATTATTTTTGTTACTTATTTATTTACCTATTATTATATTTGAAGGCACGAGTTCTGTAGCTCTGTAGTTGTAGGTGCCTACAGAAGTCACTTCTGTAGGTGTCCGTCGATCGTGAGATCGATAGTTGAAATTGAAAAACTTAAAAACACACTTTCTCATACACGTGAAATTTAAAAATACTCTCTCTCATGTCACAGGTGAAATTTAAAAACACACACTTTCATGCAGCAATTGAAATTTCAAAACACTCTCTCTCATGCAGCAGGTGAAATTTAAACACTCCTTTAACTGAAAAAATTCATTCACGTACGTATAATTAATTTTTCATTAATTACGAATACAGTGATTAAATTTGAAAGATGTTTGTGGATTTTTTTTCAACCTAAAATTTCATGTGATGAGAGAAGAAGCGTTTTATGTTAAATGGTCAGACGATTGTATTAAAAGACCGGTGTTTTAACAAAACACTCTCTCTCATGTAGGTGAAATTTAAAAATACTCTCTCTTTACTTAAAAAAACATTTGTACTCTTTCTCCTTAACTTTAAAAATTCACATTTTCAATTGTTGTATTAATTAACTTATAAAAATTAATTAATTTTTCATTAATGGTGATTAAATTTGAAAGAAGTTTGTAAATTTTTTTAAAATAATTTGATTTTAATTATGTAGTGTTTAATAAAAATAATTTAAGGTGAATTTTTTTTAACTTAAATATTATGGTGAATTTTTTTTTAAATAATTTGATTTTACTTAAAAAATATTTTGATTAAATATTTAAAAACACTCCCTTTTCAAATAACACATGACAAATAATCGATTGAAAAGAGAGTATTTTTAAATATTTAATTAAAATATTTTTTAAGTAAAATCAAATTATTTTAAAAAATGAATCGTTATTTTTTTTGTTAAAATAAATAGACTACTTTTACGTGGGTGTCTTCAATGGAAAGATTTTTTTTTTCGAGATTTTTTTACGAATACTCTTTTTCTTCATCAAATAGCCATTAATCTTTTATTCAATGGATATCTATAGAATTTAATTCTATAAACACCTACGAAACCATTAAACCCATTATACTTATATTTTATAACTTTTCCTCTCTCTTTCTCTGTCTCTATCTCTCTCTCTCTCTCTCCCTCTCTCTCTCTCTCTCTCGCCCTCTCTCTCTTCACTTCCGCGCGAACTAGGGCACCGGCGATCGAGCGGCAACCTGGCGTTGGGGCAGTGGCCAGCTGCACCGTCGGGTTCTTCCACGGGCGAGGCGAGCAACAGGCTTGTGGGCGAGGTGGTTTCCTCCGCGGGTGGGTGCTGGTGGTCCATCGGGTGGCCGGTGGTCGGTGCTCGCGGACGGGCGAGCAGCGGTGAGCTCCCTTTCCCTCTCCTTCCTATGTTTCTTTGTTTTTGTTTATTTTCTGTGTGTTGTTGGGGGGGGGTGGGAGAGATTGAGCTGACCTGACCAGTGCCCTCCTCCGGTCGTGGTTGTGTGCGTCCGTGCAGGGAGGCGGCAGGGCTCGGTTGTAGACGGAGCAAGGTTGGTCGTCCGGTGGAGGTAGTGGACAACTGGACATCCGTCCCTGCTGTGGAAGTAGTAGGTGATTTGTTTAGGGCATTTTGGAGTTTTTGGGTGGAACTTTAGGGATCGCCGCATTTTGGCAGGTTTTCTTCTAAATGATCAAGAATTAACTATTTTGTTGATTATTGCATGGTTCGTTGCTTATTCTTGATATGCATCGCATGATTATTGAGATATGCATGTTATATCCTTTAATCCTAAGGTAGTTCAGTTGCTTAAGGTTATGTAGTTTTCACATTCTATACCGGGGGTTCAAGTCCTTCCAACTATATGCTTTTACTAATTTCAAAAAAAAAAAACTTTAATCTCCATGGTATGCTGAAGGTTTAAATATTCTTTCATTTTCTTTTCTAGTTGTTTTCATTTTCTCTTCTGGATATACATTACTGTATCGTCCGTCTTTCATGTTGCTGATGAAAGTCAAAATACTTCATATCCTATATTGTTTTTCAAATCTGATGTTTTCAATCTGTTCTTTACTTTTTAAGCATTTTAATCTCTTTTCTTGCTACAAGTTAGATTTTTTAGTGCTAACTACTGTATTCGTTTAACACTTCCTTCTATAAATACTACTTGGTGAACCTTAATCAAAGTACTTTATTCTCCTCTATTAATCCATTATTTATTATCACATTATTAGTTAGGTCCTTGAAGAGTGTTAGATTGGAAAACATGGAAATTTTAAATAAATTTCAGTATTGGTGGGATCCAAGGTTGTTAAGGTGCCTGTGTTTATTTTTTTAGATTTAATTTATAGGCATATACATATATTTACGAACAAACTACAAGAGTAAAATATACATATTTCAAAACAGTAAATCACACAGTTTTCTGGCATTAAAACTGTAAATTACTCACATTTTTAGTAGCAGAGGGAGGTGTCACGTGGGAATGGGTTGCAAAGGGCAGCGGCGGCGGGAGAAGAATTTTAGGGCGGCACATGGTGATGACAAGCGCCTCCCTCCACCACCAACGCAAAAGGAGCTTGATGCCATACCTGCCAAGCTTCGCCGCCTTATGGTGCTCCAGAAAAACTCTGCCCCCACAGCCAAGAAAAATGGTTGTGATCTCTGTTGTCCATGTTATGCCCCTCGTTAAAGTCCTTCCTTGTCCCTGTAAAGAGCTTTTTGGTGTTGTGATTATTGATCTTGATGGTGCTGTTGCAGGTTCTTTGAGGGTTGATGTGAAGAAGGGAGGGAGTGGTAGTGGTAGTCGTGAAAGAGTAAGTTCTGGTGCTCTTCAAACTTATGTTTTCTGTAAAAAAAAGAGAGAACACTTTGTTTTTCTTTGAAAAAGGTCTACTTCTTCTAGTTTGCATGTAGGTTGTGTGGTTTGTTATATCGGGTCAGTACTAATTTGCTAATATTGTCAAGTCACATGGTTGTGGTGATCACCATGTCGCTGTAAACATCATTTGGAATGTAAATTGAGAAAAAATAAAATTATTGAGATTTGGGAATCCTTGGGTTTTTCCCTTTTGTGCTGCAAAGTGGTGGTACCCATGCCTTTGGGTTGGGCAAATGTTGACTTACAGTCTTTGGCTTTGCTGTTGTTGAAGTGGTTTTTCAAGATGTTGCAATCCTAAATCATAAATTTCATTGGCTAATCATAACCATTCACCTCGGTTGTATCTTTTGATTGATCCTCTGCATCAATCCATTGTACCATTGATTATTCTTATCTTATAAGAATTTTCCTTATTCTTTTAAAAAATTGGAGCAGGTGTTGTAAATCTAATAACCTACTTATTTATCATACATATTGGAGTTACCTTTCAGGTAAAGTGTTAAGAAATGGTTTTTATTAAATAATTGAATGTTGAAGACACACCTGAATGTCTTCAAACAAGACTCGTGTTTGAATAGAAAACTGCATATTTATCTTCAACAGGCAACGGTATTTCTTTTATTGCTAGTTTACTTGTAATGAACCAGTTTTTGTTTTCCAATACCAATATCAGTATTAGGATATGAGGTCATTTGTCTTGATGCAATTGATTGTTATCATTTTGTGCTATTAACTGTCGGCTACATGGGTTGGATTCCTGTCAATGGTTTTTCATGAATTAATAAATACTTCACTAAATACATTGATTTAAAGTATAACCTATTTGTATAGGGAGGGAAACAACATCACGTTCAATTGGCAAAAGATTCACAGTTTGATCTTGCTGACAAAATCAATGAAACAGTATCACATGTAGAGAAGGAAGACCACGATGAGATGAAACAAAAAAAGAAAGGGAAGAGGAAGAGAAAGTTAGATGATCTCCATATTCAAAATTTGACCATGGCTGCAGATCAGCTGACAAAAAGAAAACGTAGAAAAGAGTAAGAACTAACTGCTTGCTTGCCATTCAAATAATCCTGGGCAAATTTACTTAATTTTTTATCATGTTATAAACTTCTAGTTCACTTGTAAAATTACCCACCTTGCAATAACAACTTCTTGCTTATCAATGATTTATCCAGAGATCTCCAGACTGTTACCTCTCTACAAAAAGTAAGAGTTCACTGTTGACATGGCACCGTTCACTGTTTTTAATCAAAAATAGTGACCTGTTGACAATGAAGTCTCTCACTGTTCGCAGATAAATCTAGTGGTAACAGGATAAATTCCGAATTTAAACAATCGTTTAAAAGTCTACTTGAAATTTTTGTTGTTTTGCAGTTCACTTGTAATATTCTGTCTTGAAGAAGCATCTTTCCATAACATGGTTTCTTTGTAGGTTGATTGTTTCTCTTGGATTTTGACGGACCTTTATTTTGATTTCTCCTTTTCTTCTTTTTCTGATCTATACACTATCATACTGAAAAATATTACTTACGTAATATATCCTTTTCCTAGGTTGGTTAGCTGATAATATAATCATTTTCACCTCCTTTGATGTCTCATCCATGGTGAGATGATGTAGGTGTTGGATATTTGTAAAATGGGTATTAAGCTAGACGTCATTCATATCCAACTTTTGTAGGATATTGAATGCTTGGTTGCACCTGCAGTTATCTTTTGTAAATTTTACCTGACGTTTAAATTTTTGAAGCAGAAATGTGTAGATCTAGATATTCTAGTAGGAAGTTGATGGGGAAGTGAATTACTTAATTAATGGGGAACCTGGATTTCTTTCATTCATTTTAAAATTTATTGGAGATTGCTTTTTTATCTGTGTTGACTGGGATTTGATATTTGTGCCCCTTCCTTTTGTTCTCCAACTTTTCTCTTTGTTCTTCATGAACTTCATAATTTTTCACAAATGCCCTTTTAATACATAAATTAAATAACAAATATGTTCTGTCCCATCTTGAATTATTTATAGTAGGTTTCTTAAGGAAAGGAAGAAGAAGAAGAATAAAAAACAAAAGAACGATGATGATATTCGGGAATTTCCCGGACATGAAGACATTAAATTTGGAGAAGTGGTTCAAGCTCCACCGAAGTTGTCATTGCCTAAGGTACGGCCACATGCCTGGCATGCCTTAGTAAGAATATAAACTGTATAATCTTATTACATTTGGGTTTCAAACATATTTGATGGATCTTTTCTTTTACAGGCCTTTTCCTCTCTTGGTGCATCACATGAAAGACTTCGCTTGAAGGCAGTAGAATCCTATAGGAATCGTAAAGGATGGGTCGCTAGACCTGGAATGCAGTTTCCTCTAGAGCCCACATCTCAAATGCAACCATTTTTGGGTAAATAATTTGGTTTGTTTACTCTTTGTACCACCAACCAGTTCTTCCGCATTTTTTCTCATGTCATCTCACTCTTTCTTAATCAACATATTTTGCAGGCTAACCATTTATAAACCAATCAAAGTCATTCCAATCCATGCAAATTTTGGAGACTACACAAGTATTGGTTTTTTGGAATATCAACAGCATTGCTGACTTCTGCAGTACCTCCTGAAAGATTGAGGGAATAAAGAGGGTTTGTTTTGGTGTAATTTTAAGAGTTTCAGTTTCAATTTCGTATAAGTTCTTATATATCAGTATTATGATACAAATTTTTATAAATAAATTCTTATCACATAATTTATTATGTAATTTTAATATCGTTTATTTTACTACTCTCAATTTTAATTTTTTTACGGTTAGAATTGATTTCACACTAAGTAGAGTTGAAAATAAACGTACCTAGAGATTTAAATTAGATGTTGGGTTGCTACAAAAGAGGAAGCTTGGCATACATGCATGCCTGGTTTGATTATATTTTGTTAGATGTAGAATGAAAAGTACCATGAAGTGCATCCATCAATCACAGATTCTTGAAATGTGAAGTGCTTGTGTTGCACAAAACTAGGCTTATTTGAGGTGCGATCTTATTTGACTCTCATGAATGAAAGTATATTCATCTTTAAAATGGTGTCTTTCCAATGTATATTCCTTTTTTTTACAAATGTATGAATTTAATTAATATTTATGTCAACTTTTTATTTAATTAGTCAATGAAAAGTCTTAAATGTTTGAAGAAATGATACAATATAACTTAATAATCTTACACATCCAACCCTAACCCATCATCTTGAATTGGGTCTGGTTGGATTGAAAAAAAAAGATGTCATCTGACTTGTTTGGAAAAAGATTACAATTTACGTATTTATTGCAGATGTAATATTTATCATGGTAACAAATGTTGATTAGCCATAATGACATTTTTCTTGAGTTTATTTACACATACCCATGGTTAAAAATATTGTAAACGTTTATTTTACACCTTAAATACATTAATTTATAACCTATCAATATTAAAGATTACATTTGAAATCTAAATGTTTATTCTTTGTAAATATTTATTTGAGATGTAATTTTCATTGGAGTCTACTTTTTTTAAAAAGATTTTTATTTAATTTCAATCATTCAATATCATCCAGATGATCACAAGTAATTCTTTGTAACTTTTGAAGATATATTTAAAAATCAAAATTAAGGAGTTAAAGCTACAAACAAATGTAGGCCATATATTCACTACTTCTAGCTATCATAGATCTTTTTTTGGAGCTTTTAACTTCTCAAATCTCGTTCCAGGAAAATTTTAGAGCTATCAAACAAATTTAACTTTACGCTTTGTTTGGGGTTGATTTTTGTCAATTTCGAGAGATAGAGTTGAAGTTAATTTCGTGGATGAAGTTAAAGTTATATAATAATTAAGTTGATAAAAATTAATATATTAAAATTTATATAATAATATTATTTTTTTTATTAAAAATAATAGGAAAAATAATTTTAATAATATTATATAATAATTTTAAAAATTAATATATTCATTTATATTAAAATAAGGGATCTTTTATAGGATAAAAATGATGGAAAATAAAATTTTCCATCTTCAATACTCACAAACATTTTTTTTGAATGAAATTTATTTTCTACTTAATTGATCACACATGTACAAATCTCAAAATTCTACTAGTACCATTTTTATCTACAAGGATTTGTTTTCAATTTTAGTTTTTCACGGCAAGAGTTGAAGTTGGAAGTAATATTGTGGTAAATCTTTAGAGGAATAACTTTAATGAATATCAGTTGAAAATTAAGAGTATTGTTTGTCTCAAGGGTTGTTTATTTGTATTGTAAATTGAGGTGAAGTGAAGTTTACATTTTTTAAAAAATTATAAAATTTAAATATTTAGATTGATAAAGCTTAAAGAGTTGTAAATTTTATAGATATTTAATTTTATCTTTTTAATATATTTATTAATTTTTTTTAATATATGAATTAAAATTTATCATTATAAAGTAATTTATATATATATATATATATATAAATAGGAATATTTTTAGTTATTAATTTTATAATTCTTTGTAATATTGAATATTCATAATTTTTAAAAAATACAAAGTAACTAAAAGTTTAATATTCATGATTAAAATTAAGTTTTTTAATCTAAAATTTTATTAAATTTTAATCACGATTTAAATTAAATTTGTCTTTTTACCTTTAACGATTTAAAAATACTCCTAAATAAATATACCTTTGGGAGAATTTGTCCACCAAATCGAAGGAATTGAATTAGAGAAATTTAATTCCTTCTTGAATGTATTGATTTTTTCAATGAAATTTAATTTTTTTACTAGATTGAATTTATATAAAAAGAGGATTTTAAATTTAATTTTGAGTTCTTTTCTTGTGAATTGAGTAGAATTCTTTTACCTTTGATGTGACATTTTATAGTTATTCTGTCTCTTAAAAAACTTATTTCGTAAATAATTAAATTTTAAAATATATTAATATTTTATTATTTTAATTATATTTTAATATATACCAATACTAAAATTTTAATATTATTTAAATTTACAAAGTATACAAATAACTAAAATTTAATTTCAACAAATTCAAGTCTAATCGGAAAATGTATTCTCGACCATTTCTGATTTTGTTTCCCTTCGCAACGACGAGGAGGAAGATCGGAATTCGGAAGCGCGAGGTTTGCGCTGATCCCCCCGTCGCCGTCCGCCCGCCGGAGCATTTCTCGAAGAATTCGCCGCCGGTCGGAAGCACACTGGCAGGTGGCGATGGGAGATAATAGGGCGATCGCGCGGCCTAACCAGGCGGAGCAGCTGCGGGAGTACCAGATCAGGTCCAAGCACGACTGGGCCTCCGTCTCCTTCTTCTCCTCTACCTCCAACATACCTTCACCTTCCCCCAGGTATCCGTCCCTTCCTCGTCTTCTTCTTCGTCGCGCGGTGTGGTTTCGACATTTCGATTGTTTTGCCTTTGCATTCCGCACGGGGTGTAGTAGTCCTAGAGGAAGCAAATGGAATGATCTGTTTCTGCGGTTATGCCGGGGGTTGCTTTTGTGAAGAAGAGTTTTAATATTTTATACTGAATATGAATTTGAATGATAAGGTATTTTAAGATTTATTAAATATTATATGTAAAAAATCATGAATTGTATTAGAATGAAATTCAACTGCAAAATGCATGTTAAATGAATTTTTAAGTATTAGTTGATATTAAGAATCTAAATGGAAATAAGGAATTTCTTGTGTATTTAAGGGAAAAATTTGAGAAAAGAGAATACTTGCTGGAATAATCTTTAGTTCATGGTACATACAGACAATGGTGTCTAATATCCCATTCCCAGTTTTAGTCTGTACATGAAGAGTGGAAATTTTTTCAGTTCATAGGTGGCAATGCTGCGCAACGGTAGAGGTTTGGGTTTTGAGATGGGAATTTTAGGTCGATGAAGAAAAGGCTGGTCGGTGGATGTCTCTTCACTTAATATAATAGATTATGGTCGAGTTTCAAATTCCAGGCCAATTTCTTGAGAGTTGTTCCTATTTTTTCTTATAAATACATAGGAGGGTAGAAGCAATTGTATTGATTAGATTCTTAGAAGATTATAATCGAGGTAAAATTTTCAAATAAATCAGATAGATACTAGCCATTGATCTAAATGTTTGAAAATTTCCAAATTTTTCTTAAATCTCAGCTATTGATTTTTTAATCAAAATAACTTTTGAAATGTTAATTGATACCAGAATATACCCTGCATTGTATAATTGAATTTAAAAGTTGATAATTTCAAAATGATAAAATAAGATGCACCTCTAGAGATGGGTAGGTACCTCTAGGGACACTTTTCCATTCAAATAAGGAACTGCTAGAGTAAGATCATTTATTGTTTAAATTTAATAATTGTTTCAGAGGTTGATAGCTTGAATTGTTGTAGAGCTTTGACTTAGTTGGAGGTGAGTTGAGTGTTGAAGAATCCCAACTATCTACCTTGTTTATCATTCCATTATCTTAAAAAAATCAAATATAGATTGTCCTAATTGCCCTTTCGTAAACCTTGTCTGCTTGATATCAATCAATCTTAGAAGTTGAGCTATTGGCCTATTATAAATTACTTTAGAGCACATCTTCGATGCCACACTTTCAATATTGATTGGTTGGAATTGATGAAAACTATATGGGTTCTCTACTGAATCAAACATATCATAGATGTTGAGAAAGTTCTATGCATGGAGTTTCCCACAAAAAATATCTTAAGAAGCAACAAAGAAAAATAAATGGAAGCATTTGGTTTCACATAACATTTAGAAGTAAAAATGTTTTTGAAGCTGGGAGTACTACCATATTGAATAACTTCTTAATCATGAACCCTCTCCTTGGATGAGTTGATAGCCAAGATCGTGCTATGGTGATGATGTTGTTTAAATAAAACATCTTTTCTCTTTTTAATGTAATTTCTAAATCATTCTCAGCTTCTAATTCATCCCAAGGCAACCTATCCAAGAATTGTTCAGGTTCATGGTGCAACCTATCCAACTGGAATTCAGCTCTCCTAATGTTGATGAAGATGTCCCCAAAATGGTCTCCATTCTCTCCCCATAGATTAGCCTTCCATTATTGCAGTTTAATAAACCAAGGGGAAATCATTCACTAATGTATTGCCGACTCGTTCCAAAAAGAATGCACAATTGTCATTGTCTAACCAAGCTCTCATAAACCAGAAGACCTGTGGTACACTCTCCTCTTGAACCTGGATGTGGAAAAGAAGAGTAGCATGATCTGATCTGACCTTAGTGAAATGAACATTCTTAATACTGTTGTCAACTTGTCATATTCATCAAACAATGAAGTTGAGCCAAAATCCTTTCTGAATCAGATCCATTATTACACTAAATAAATTGGTTACCAACATTCTCACATCCGAAAGAGAACAAAAAGATGTACATTCGGTAAAGTCATCCATGAGCAATTGCCTTCGTTAGCATTCCCTCTCCTTAGTCAGTGTTATGTTAAATATAAAATGGATATATCGGGTATTAATAATTTCATATGATAACATAATATACTGGTGGAAAAATTGATTTTGAATTCACTTATCTAGTCTAGACGTCTAGAACACTCTGACTTGTACGAGTGCCTTGGTATCTTGATGAACCTAGGCATGATCCTTATGCCACGTATGGTGCCAGTGCACCCAAGATTATATCATGATCTGACTTTTCAGTAAATTGTTATCTCATCTTTGTGAGTTTCATTCATATAACTTTTACCGTATCTCTCTTTTAGGAAACTATACCACATTAGTCTCCATGTTGTACATGACATGGGATTCTCTTTTAGGAAAATATACTGCATGAATCACCATCTTGTACATGACATATGACTCCCCAAGAAATCCCCTACAGTTGGAAGAGGGCTTTCTTTTCACGATGGGAAATGCTTTCATAGTTTTTAACGAATGGAGTAAAGTTAGTGACAGATAATCATGGATCATATGGATTATATCTCCTCTATCTCATGCACTTGATATTTTTATTTTAATTTTACCATTTTGCTTTTTTTTTCTGTATGAAGGGTGGATGATGTTCTGTTTGTGATATGGGAGCTCGTGATATTTGCTTTTCTGGTATTTTCGGCAGTTTCTTTATATTTCAGGTACATGAGGCTTGCATTTTTTCTTGTATGTATTACAACTTTTTTGTTTATTTGCATGAAAATTACAAAACAAGTAAGAAAGGACAGAAAAAACAAGCGAAGAATGCTCCTACCATTATCAATGTGAAATTTTTTTCTCCTGTGTTACATACGTGAATTTCTTGGATCCAAAATGGACGTTTATTTTGAAAAACCCATTATTACTGGGATTGATTTACTGCCAATTGGAACAAACCGAGCTTATCATGCTTAGATGATCAGAAGTCTCAGCAACTCCTCAAAGGTCAGTGTCACAGATCCTAAACAAGTTTCATTTCCATGTCTACGGTAATTGTACACATGCAGCATTATTAGACATCTATTTGTTTCATCCTTGGTTCCTTCTCATTCTTAGCTTCTGTTTATGTTGTATGGCAACGGCTCCCAGCACATGTAATTAAAGAACTGATCGTTGTATAATTATCTTTTTTCATGTCACGAAAAATGGATTATATGCATGAGAGCTAACTTCAATTGAGTTCCTTAAAAGAAAAATCAGTCCATAGTCAACTACTCTTGAAGCCAACTACTCTTGCTTAAAATTTGTCTTGCAACTCACCTTGCCAATATCAGCAGACTACCGAATTGCCTTTCTGTACTACTTACATGTTTCCTTCAAGGTGGTAAACTGTTTACATTTGTAACAATGGGTCTTCTTTCACGTTTATTCTAATTTCTAAGCAATGTCTTTTGTTATTTACATGCAAATAATCCGAAGAAATATTGACAGATAGGATGACATTTTTCTGATGGCTTTCAAATTACAGATACTTATATTTGCCAATATTATTTGATGTATGAAAAAAAAAGAGATCGACAAATTGGAAATTGTAATATATTTGACATGTACAAGGCTTTCAAAGGTTTAGAATGACAAATTGAAATATCATGCCCTGATAACTGTTGTTTGGAACCTGTTCTTGAGACTTAGAATAACAAATTAAAGGGCTGATGCTGGCATGCTGCTTCCTCAAGCAGAACCAGTGAGAGCATGGTCTATTGTGCTTTGGTGCATGGCATGACAATTTCTATTCCAATATGTTAACACAACATGTTAACATGTTGGATGGATGGATGGATGGATTTGGACTTTGCATTGAATGATTTTGGATTGTCAATGCATTTAACAAATGAATGTTGGAATCCACCACTGTTTTTTGAGTTCTGCCCTATTTTTAGATGTATGTGTCAAATGTTCATGGGACTTCTCATATGGTTAGATCTTAGATATTTGTAATTGATTGATTTAACAAATTTATTAGATGAACAACATAATGTTGATTGCTCTCAACATTCATATTCTGAATCCAATTTTTCAGTGCAAAATTGATTAGATATAAACACCATGCACTTTTCACTCAACAACTTGTGGGTCTAATCAATCAACACCATTTTAAATACATGATGATTCACCAACCAAGACTTTGTTTCCAAATTTCTTGCCATGCAGTTGTTTAAATGTGTAGACATTGTATGTACAAATAAGATATTGCAACACAAGAAGTCCATAATTTCATGGTATATGTATGTATTATTAACCCACCCATTAAATTCAATAAATTTCATGCATAAATCTTGATATCTAAAATTTTCTCTCCCTTTGTCATTACTAATGCATAAGAATTAATAAATTAAAACAAGCACAAAGAGAACAAAAATCTTGATTAAGAATTGTATGAAAAAAATTATAATTATGTAATTTAATTGAAGATTTGATCATAGATATAAATAATTTATCCTAGTATAACAAATAAAATATGTTGTTTTTTATTATAAATATACTTAGATTCTATCAGCATACAACAATATCATCCTCATCAATAATCATTTGGTGAAACATGAGCATGCTGTCATTAACATCAAATCATAAACATGATGTTTTTTTCAAGATAATTAAAAGTAGATTAAAAACCCCTAGATGTGAAACTACACTTGGAGAGAAGGATGACAAAAGAATTTAAGGGAGACCATCCAACACAAAATAATAAAGAGATAACAAACATCAAAAGAAAGAAAAGAAAACAATATCACAATAAGTGTAATAAATAACGGAAGATAAATAGATTATAGATAATAAGCATGTAATGCTCCAAAAGAGAGTCCATGTTCTCTTCAAACTTTTCGATGTACACAAATAGAATGTAAGTATTGTAATAGGAAAGGATTAAATGATGATTTTATGGTTAGAGGTGGTTTTTGTGTTATTCAAATATAATAATTTTTTTTGAAAATTGTTAAGCTTTCATTTTATTTATTTATTCTTAACTTTTAAAAGTACTTTCAATTTCATGATGACATGTACATTCTCTAATTTATTCTTATTATTAAAATTACTCTTCTTCTTTCTTCTATCTTGAAATTATTTTTCTAAAAATCATTTTTTCTACTTCTAGAAGTTGAGAGTAAAAAAAAGAATGTTCCTACTTTATTGTTTTGGTGAAATTTTGAATCTAAAGTTATAAGTTTAATAAGAGACCTTTTAATTATAAGATATCACTTTTGTGATTTATTTAAATATAATATGGAAAATGAAAATTCAAAAGAGGTATTTATGCATGTCATAAAAAATTTGGAAAATTGTATAAAATTTGTTTGTATATATCAAGAAATAAATAAACCAAAATCAATTGTGACGACAGAAAAAGTAATGATGAATAGATCATATCGTAGAAAATTCAAAAGAGAGCACTTGAGTTTGAGTCGTGTTTGACAATAATAGATTTAACTGTGATGATAACGGTAGGAGCAATTAAAAGGGAATTAACGCTTGTATTAGTAGTGGTGGAGACATGAGAATTGTTTGGATGGAAGAACAAAGAAGATGCAGTAAGGGTGGCAAAGACACACGAAATAGATGTAAAGGCGAGATTTGATTTTTTTCCAACAAGTCATGTAAAATTTCATAGAAAAGAGAGAAATAAATCTAAGTAAAATCTATTATTTATATTATCAAAAACGTAATTTTTTTTTCCTTCAAATTACCATCCCTCACAAATACTTCAAAATCCAGAAACTTTTTTTAAATTTTATTTTCTGTATTTTTCGAAATGCATAAATTCTCTTGATATAACTTTAATGATTATTTAAATATAATAGCTGAAAAAAAATGTAATTTTTATTTATTTTGGTAATATTTTTGCTTATTAATTACTTTTCCATGCATCGTCGGCGCCGCCCGACGATTTCTTCGTCTCCTCCCGCGACCGACTTCGGTTCCGTCCGTCCAGAGGCTCGTCTCCGAGGGCTCGGACGGCGGGGGCCGCGGAGGTGGAAGAGGGACGTCGTAGGCCTGCGTTGTTGACGCCGAGGACATGAGAAAAGGCGGAGAAGGTGCGAGCTGCTAGCTCTGCGAATCGTTGTTGCAGGAGATGAAGCGCGTCGTCACGTCGGCGTCCGCCTCCGTCATCTCCGCCCACGCTTTGCCGTCTTTTTTATTGACGTTTTATTGCGAAAATTGAAAATGATCGTATAATTAGTTACTAGGAATTGGATTTGCAGAAACCGCCGTAGACAACCCTAAGCCGCCGCAGCCGCCCGCCCCGAGCATAGAGGTCTTCTCTTGAGGAGGCAACGTCTTCGTTGTGATCTTCTTCTTCTTCTGCATTTGTTGCCGAAAAGCGCCAAGATGGAGGGGTTGAAGCTGTCTGATGCGAACTTGGTGGTGTTCGTCCACCCTTCCAAGTCCAATAAGACTCTCCAAGCCGTCCGCCGTCAGCTAAGCACAAAGCTCTTCACGTAAGAATGATGAACATGGCCAGGAGGGGGCAAAAAAAGAAAATCTCTCCTTTACCCTTCCATTGTCTTTTTTGGGGTTTTTATTTGGTTTTCGTTCACCAGGTGCATAGAAAGCTTGCGCCCGATTGTTGTTTGTCACAATTCGTTCTTCTGAAGACGGTATTTTTGTATGGCTTTGATTAGCTGGCTTTTACAGATGGTCGATTGGCGATTGCACACTTGCTGTTTCAATAGCTTATTTTTCCGCTTTTTTCTTGGTCCGGTCTTCTAATTCTAGCTTTATGTGTGTGGTTGGTGATGTTTATCGATTAGAGGCCTTTTTCTCAGGTTTGATGAATCCGTTCTCATATAGAAAGCTTGCATCCGATTGTTTGTAGTCGTAATTCGTTCTTCTGAAAACAGTATTTTTATATGGCTTTGATCAGTCGGTTTTTCCAGATGGCTGATTGCACACGTCTTGTTTCAATAGCTTATTTGTCTGCTTTTTTCTTTGTCCATTCGTCTAATTCTAGCTTTATGTTTGTGGATGGTGATGCCTGCCGTTTAGAATCACTTGGAATTCACGTGCTTTTTTCTCGTAGGTTTGATGAAACGTATGATGGAGTTCTATTGGCATATTCTATTGAAATACAAAGCAAGGAGGCAAAGATACTTCCAGGGCTCATCCCCCATTTTGGAGTGAGCATAAAAGCTAGATTGCTGCTTTTTTCTCCAAAGCCAAATACTCTTGTTGGTAAGATCACATGATAAGTTGTTTCTAACCCTACAACAAATTTTTGTCTTTTCAATGGTGCATTGTCGTCAAAAATGGCTGTTTAATGTTTTTCTCCTTAATCAATTTTGTTTTTGGAAAAATGGGGAGAAGTCTGAAAGGCCAATTTTCTGTTTAAAGGACCGTTTTTCCCTTCTTGAGAAACATGACTGCTTTTTTCATCTTTGGCCATTCAGATAGCCTTTGATTTTTTTTTAACATTTCACCTTTTGAGTTTTTTTGATTGATATAATTTCACTATTTTGTTGCTTATTTTTTTATTTATAACTTTAATTGTACTTTTTATATATTTATTTATCTTTTGAATTTAAGTATTTACTCTTGAATGATAATACAAGAGAAGAATATGGCTGGTGCTTCTTTGGAGGAGATCTCAGCTACAGCTAAGGGGACGTTCACTTGTTGAGTGTCATCTCTAACTTTGTAGCTTCTTTTGTTTTTCTTCTTGCTCTTGATTCTTATCAATATGAATCACTTGACTCTGTATATATGTTATTTATTTTAATGAGATTCACCCTTTTTTCTCAAAAAAATAGGAGAGAAAAAGGTTTCGTATGTTTATAGATAAAAAATACAAATAATAAAGAAAGTTTTCTATATATTTTGGAATGAGAAACACAAACTCATTTATTTGGTTTGAAAATCGAAAAGAAGAGAAGATTATGGCCAAAAGGATGAGAACAAGAGAACTGAGCTGATAGGTAGGCTTCAAGAAGAGACATGAAGAAAAAGCCAGGGATGAAAACAAGAAGAAAAAGAGGAATAAATTGAGGTTAAGACAAACACCACAAAAATTCTAATATTTTAATAAGGAAACCAGGGCATTTAAGGTGATCAGGTGACCAAAGTAATGGCAACCTAAGATGATTGCGTGCTTGGATCCAATCATAGGTGCTTGCCATTACATTTTGTATGCATAAAAAACTCTATTTATATGCGTAATATTCCATGCTGAATTTTTGCATGAAGTACAAAATAAGGTTTCGTTTGTTTTCTAAACTTTAGCTTCAACTTCAATTTTGCACAAACTCATGTGCTATCATTATTACATAAACTCTTATACATAAATTTTCAACTCATAATTTACTATGTAACTGTATCATCGTTTGTGAAATTAACTTCAATTCTCTACAGTTATTAAAGTTGAAGTTAAAGTTGAAGTTGGATTTACATATAACTCATTTTCCTTGATCACTAAAATAAAGTCTTTTCTGGTTGTCTGATTGTATGATTGGTAATTGTTTTATATAAGGTTCTAGGAAAGGCCATCTAATCCATAACAGAGTCATGATGAGAACAGTCTAGAACTTAATACTTTTTTGGTTCCAAGAGAGATGGGTTTCATATTAGGAATAATATAACTTATATACGTGCCTTGCAATCAGTGTTGCCGAGGGTACCTACCATGCTATTGTCCAAGAATTTGGTTATGCCTAGAATACCCATCTTGTCTTGTGTTATGTAGGAGGGTCTTTTAGTTTAACTTAATGTATGTTTCAATATTTTTTAAGGATTTTCCTTGTGAAAAGTTTAGGTACATATTTTTACTGGAATATTAATGTAATCCATTAACGTAAAAAACAGCAAAAACAGCCATTTAAGCAATGTTCACACATTTTTCACAATTAAGGGAAAAAGGTTTTTTTGAAGAAATGGCCATTTTTCTGTTTTAAAAGATTGTTTCCTTTTTTTCCTTTTTGGCTGTTCAAATGCTCATTTTTTTTAGTTTTGACTTGTTTTCGTTGATATACTTTCATTATTTTATTATTTGTTTTGTTGTTCATTACTTTAATCGTACTTTTTATATATTTATTTATGATTTGTGTAATCATTTATTCTTGAATACAATTACACATAATAAAAATATGTTTTTGAAATTGTATCAGATGTAATTAAATAATGATTTATTCTATTCAATTATTTTGATGATTGTGATATTGTATATTTGAAAATATTGATATTTATTCATTTTTTATCCAATAGAAGGAACCTCAAGTGGCCAAAGATAAGGTGTTCTAACTGGTGATACTTGTATTTCATCAATTTTATTCATAAATTGTGCAAATGGATCAAATTTCAATACGTATTCTGTTCACCTACGAGCTTGGATGTCTTTTGCAGAAGGAAAGGTTGTTAAACTTGGGAAAGAATCAATTCATATCATCGTACTTGGCATATGCTCTGCAGCTATCACAGTTGAAGATATTCGTCAAGAATTTGTCTACAAGATTGTAAGAATTATCTTTGTTCTTGGCATTATTTATATTTTGATGCCGAGCCTTGTATGTTTTAAATTCTCAAAGAGAAGAGGTGTATGATATGGTTCAATGATTTAAGGAGTGATTCAATAGGTTATGAGTGGGATTCAATATGTCTGGGTGCTATGCACTTTGTATGGGATCCAATTTCTCAATGGTGAGCACATGCAGATTTTGTGGTGTCCATGGAGAAAGTCAGTGGTGTCTGTTTTTCTTTTATCCATCTATGAGTAGGTGGTGGAACTCGTCAGTGGGACTGAAGGCCTAGTGTCAGCTGGACATGATATCCTTAGGCATGTGGGTTGATAGAGGAGGGATAGACAAACAAGGTGGAAATTATGGTGTACTATTCCCCATATTGTGTAGTGGTGACATTGGGTAAAGAATAATGGCAGGGTGTCCCGACTTCTGAGACATTTCACATGACGATGATTTCTTTATGTCTAAGTTGGTGAGTTGTGTGGTTGAGTGGATGAAATGGTGGGCTGGCATTATCATGTTAGATACAGAGGTGATGGCATATGACCATACACTTGTGACCTATGGATAGTCTGGAGCATCAGTTATTCCTGTTGCTCCTTGTTCAAACTTTTGTTACTCCTATTTCATCTCTGTTTCTTTTTCTAAAATCCATATTTCTTATGTTTTATATTTGTTTTCAGTGTGCTTACAACATGTGTAGTCTTCCCTTTTCTCGATTTTAATATTTTCATTGTTGCCACTCTTTTTCTATGATCGAGAGATTTTTAATATAATTATACTGCCCATCTATCTCTCAGGCACTCTTACTTTATTTTTAGATTGTGCAATATTTGGGAGGTATTTTAATGTTTGGCAGTAGTGGTGATGCTTTCATGGTCGAGTTTTTTTTTCAGGTTTCATGTTTCACTTATCATGATTTTGCAGATTTTATTGTTGGAGTGAATCATATTGTGCTATAATAGGGGTTTGTGTGAGTGGAAATGATGATAAATAAATAGTGGGAAATGAATTTCGTTCAATAAAGGAAGGTTTGTGTTAGATGGAAAGTTTGGAAATGAAAAGTGGTGAAAGAAAAATCTAGTTTTGATATTATGAAAGGGTGTGAACTCTTGTGAGGCTAACCAAAGCTGAAGCTACAATCATGTGCACTGTATTGTTTTTGATGCATACTTGGCTTAGATCCAATTCATGCCTTGGGAAATCATCTGATCCACTTCTTCACAGAAGACATTTGTAAATGGGTTTTTAACTAATAGTTCTTTTTGCTGTTTATAACTCTTGATGGTAGATATAAATACCGTGTGGGTAATTTTATCATTTGGAAGAATATTGCAATGCTAGATTGAATGGCTTTGATGGAAATGTATGATTGACAATGGGTTGGTAACGTTTTCATTTATTAATTTTTTGTTGAATTGGTGCTGGCGTTTCTGAAATTGATGTATGGTTATCTATTTCATTGTACATATGCTTTTATATCCATACATATTACTTTGTTTTTGTAGAAAGATGGGGTGGGAGTATTCACTAGTACATCCCAAAAAAAGCACACCATTAAACCAGGGAGCATGGTGCAGTTTTTTGTTAAAAGGTGAGTGAAAAATATTAAAAAAATGGTTTGTCAAAATTTGTTTTGTTCTGCATTGTGGAACTTTGTCAAACAGTTAATTTTAATTTTTTTTTTTGAAATCATGAGTTTCATCAGATTGTATTCTATTCTACAAATGAATGTTCCTTTTTGTCGTGTTGTTGGTTCTTAATTTTTAAGTAGTTAATTTTGCGTAATGAATATTCTGGTTTTGCTTGTTAAGTTTCACTGGAAAAGGTATTATGCTTACTGTTAGAATAGTCCCATCTAAATAAGAGAACCATCTTAGATGATCATATCTAAAGATGATCTATGGAAGGATTCTTTGTTGTGGGAAGATTTTAAATTACATTACATGATGGAGAATATGGTGATAAGTAGGAATAAGTTTAGGGAATGGATTTATATTTCCAATCCATGCAGTGGGATAAAGTGTTGATTATTGTTGTTGTGACTAGGGAAGTCCTGAACCTTCCCATGAACTTCATTTTTAAAACTTATCATCTACCAGAGAGACTTTATTGGCAGATTTTCAAACTTGGTCTTTATTGCACAACTTGTATTTCTGAAAAAATTCCTAGACTTTATTACATCTTTATCATGAGAAGTCAGATGATCATTTAGTATTTATTATTTCTAGAATCAACATCTGAACTCCACTTGCAAAATGCAAATGTTGCTGTATTATATTTCTGAATTATTTTGGTAGCTGTTTTGCCATGTAAGCTGAAGTATGAATGGTTGGATTTAAATAGAGCACAATGTAGTTGTCATCAAAATGGTATGCCTATTTCTGATACAATTTGGTACCTTTCCTTGTGTAGTTTGGATGAAGAAATACTGCACATATCAGGGTCCTTGGTTCAACCTAACACCGGGTGCATTCGCTGGCTGTCCAAATACGGCACAGAAGATTTGCAGTATGACAGGTTTGCGCACCTCGATGCCTCAAATCAAAAGTCCCATTCTTTCAAATATTTTTTCCAAGTGGTTTCAACTTCTCTTGCTTGTGATTTATTTTGTTTTCATTATAAATGTTCCGTTAATACACACACACACACACACATATATGAAGTTAATTCTTTAGTGGCACCACTAGAGTTGCTTTTCTAGTGGTGCCAAACTTTTAGTCATTTTCCTATATATATATATATATATATATATATATATATATATGATAGGGAGAGACTAAGGAGAGATTTGAAGGACAATGAAGGAGAGATTTAAAGAGACAGTAATATATTATGAGATTCAACAAGAACATTTACAACTTCTTGATCAATGAAGATGGAGGGAAAAAAGTTGCTGAGGTCATCGAACATAGTGTTCCATGGATGCAAGCTCAGGAAGACTAATTGGGCAGTAAGAGTTGTGGTGTACATGGAGAGGAAGATTACGGTTATACTGGTTAGATGAGTTATTGAAAAATTTAGATGATCCAAATTTAATCTAGACAATTGAATTAAGACATCATTAGAAAAGTAACTTTAATGGTGTCACTAGAAAGCATTTTCTCATATATATATATATATATATGAGATAATATCTTCTAGTGATATTTATAGAAAATTGATTTTATAGGTGTTCAATCTAATGGTTGAAAATATATTAAGATTGATTCTTATTATTTTTCTCTCTTAAACTTCTCCACCTTTTTCCTCAAGTTCAAATTAAAACATTAAAATTACCAAACTACTTTATTTTAGTGGAGAGAATAAAAATTCAAAAGAATAACTTAAGTTTGGATGCTTATAGAATATGTACTATTAGAAGATTGAGACCTTTTATATATATATATATCATTATTTTGTCTTTATTTATTCTTTTAGTCTGTATATATATGGAACAACAATTTATTTCGAATTTTTGTTTATAATTAAATGAATTTATTTTTGATAATTCAAATGATTTCCACTAAATAATCTGATTAATTAATAATAGAAAAGGCATCCAAAAAATCATAAATTCGATTAGAACTTGTGTTTTTTGTTCTTGTTTACAAGAAAAAGAGAATATCATTCATTCGTATTCATAACTCAAAAGGGATTATTTGAAAGTCCTAGACATTTATTGAGGTAGTAATGGAGTTTGATGGGGTTTTTATTGTATGAAGTTGGTAGTGTATATTATTTTTACTAAATAAGATATGTGAATAGTAATTATAGTAGTTTCTTTTATTTTAACATCTGAATGTGAAATGACGGAAATAATCGTACTTTTAATAATTTTTGTTGATTTTATATGTTTATTTTCTTAGCATCGATTGTTTGACAAAAATTAGAAAAAATAGAATTGAAAATCGTGTTATACGGTAAGAAGCGTAAACTCTCACCCTACTTAATTATCGTGCTTTATTTTTAAACATAGTTTCAAGTCGTCTCTAATCCAATCTCTTTTGTTTGTCTCATCTATTTTTATTCCTTGTTCTGATCCAAGAGACAATTGGAAAACGCGGAACACAAGTAACCACCAGTCGAAAAACCACACTTGCAGGGGTTTAAAGAGGCCCAGAGAGAAGGACCAGCGAACCGAAGCGAAGGAACATGATGGAGTGTTGCTGGGCGAGGGTTCTCTTCCCAAGCCCTTGAAGTCCAAACGAGTTGCGTGAGCGAAGTCGAGAAATTTTCACCACACCCCACCGGTTCGATTTGCCAAATGCAATGAAAAAGAAGCATGCAAGGTGCAGCAGCAGCAGCAGCAGCAGCCTCAACGAAGTCGGTAACTGACACTAATGCCAACAATTTGATTGTGCTACTTACAAAAAAAAGAAAAAGAAAAAAGAACAATTTGATTGTGCTAACCACCCTTCTGTGGCGGGCAAACGGGCAATGCAATGGTTGCTACTGCCATGTTGATTCCCATGGTGGAGGGGGGCGGATTGACAGGAGTAGTCCTGACTCCTCTCATGCGAAGGAAGTCGTTTCTTTATTTGATGGGAAAAGGAGGGGAGAAAAGATGCCTTCAGCCATTGAGTGAATGCAACATTAACCGGTTTTGCCCTTTCTGAATTCTATAATTCAAACTCATTTTTACTTAATATATGATGGTGATCTTTTAGTGATAGTTTCTTGGAATGGTGATGGTAATGTAAGTGTGAAATCATGTAAATTCGTTTTCTTTTTCTTTTCTTCCCTGTACGGCGTTTGATCGATCAACTTCTCGGAAAGAACATGCATGGAGAGGTTGTAGACGTTTTAAGGGGCGTTTTATAGAATCTGGTTAGTTTTTATTTTGGATTTCAATGATACACATAAAAAATTAATTCTATATATGTCTAAATTTAAATTACTTTTTTGAATTTTTACTTTCCAATAAAATAAAATAGTTTAATAATTTTGTTCTAATTTGGGATTGAAGAAGGAGATGGAAAGGTTAAAGAAGAAATGAGAGGGGATGATGAATTATTTTCAATCATTAGAATACTATAAAATCAATTTTTTATAGGTAATCTCTTAATTTTTTTTAAGCAACGAATCATCTTTTTCTTGATGCTTCTGTGTACTGTTTATGTATGATTTTGAAAGTTAGATTCTAAGTGTTTTTTTATTTTTTATTTTGACTTTAATTGTACACATGATTTTGACATTATAGATTATGGGTTTATTTTCCATAAGTGTTCATTCCGCAAGAGCTTGAGTTGATTTTGAGATTATTCAACAGGGTGTTGATAAAAATATCCTTGATTTGAACTATCACATGAACCATGATTTGAACAAAAAGTACCACTATCTACGTTATACATCACATTGCGAGTGATTTCCTTGGTATCTTGATGATAAGATATAAGATACACCAATGACCTTTTTTGATCTTTGACAAAGGACATGAGAAAAAAAGAGAGCATAAATGGATTAAACAAAACAAGCCAAGATAATGTTAAGGTTATTTAAACAACAGTTTGAAGCCGAATTCGACTTGTTGATCACCCTTGTTACCACCCCCACCAATTCTCCAAGATCATCATCCCTTGCCATTTATCACATGTCCACTAACCAATTGTAAAAACTCACCAACTTCTATTAAATTTCAACCATAGATTTTTTGATTAAAATATCTTAACAAATACAGCTCTAATTAAGTTGAAATTTTAACACAATAGATTATACCCAAACTACCTAATTATATAATTAAATTTAAATTTTAAAAAAGTAATAATAATAATAACAATAAAGAACTCATCCAACAATTCTCTAAAGATGACCCTAAACATACTTTCCTATAGGTTTGTATATATGGACCCTGATATAAGTGTTCTGTAGCAGGAACTCGTATGAAACAACATAAAAAAATGCAGTAGTTTGCATGCTCAAATTTAGAGATAGATACACTGTGAGATTAGCTTACAATTGGAATGTGGTTCCTCAGAAATAAATGTCCGTTTGCTTTGACTGGGCTTTGATGTCTTTCAATTTCTTCAGTATGTTAGTGAAATAGTCTTGCAAGTACTTCTCCAAGGTCAGAATATCTTTCTGATCAACCCCTAGAAGACCGTACGTTTCATTCATGGGAACTGAGAAAACGGTGTTGCTTGACAGCACCTGAGGATTCCAATGGAAACAACTGATCAGTAAAAAGTGGAATGTTGATGGCGTTATAGAAATCACTGATGAGGATCGGCAAAAACATTTTTGGGTTTTCTGAAGAAAAGGGCCATCATTTTTGGGTTAGAATATCTTCACATCCCAATAAATCTAAATCGGGAGCCTAACAAAAATGACTATGAAGCAATCAAGTTCCATTTTAAGTCTAACTAGTCATGCGCCAGTCTATTTGACTCTGCTTTCTCATTGTGGATTTTATAATAATTATCCACAAGTCCCACACAAATAAATCTTTACCTCTGAAAATGCTAATCTATCAGCAACATCATTTGTCCACTGGAATAACCGAGTTAGCTGACGTGTAAATTTCAAGATTGATACAGGAATTGTTGTAATGTTTGCATCTTGTCCTGCAAGTCTCTCGCATAAGGTAATCACCTGCAATCAAGGAAGAATATAAGAAATGCACGGATGGTATATACTGGAAGAAAAACAATGGCCAGCAACAGCCGCCGATATTTAAACAAATATCAAAGTATGAATTTGTAGTAAAGTTTTGGATTTTGTAGTTAATTCATAGAAAAATGCAAAGATCTATAATGAAGAAATTCCATGAAAGGGCACCCATATCTGGAGATCTACATCAAAAAGATGATGAATGATGGCTGCTAGATATTCACAATTATCAAGCCAAATGGAGTGAAAGGTTTCGCTATATTTTAAGATTTTGTTACAGGATTATTTGGGAAATTACATGGATCAACAAGTTGTCTTTACAACAACGGAATTTGGTATATGTTTTTGTAGCATTCCTTTTTTTTAAAGAAGCTTTTTGCAGTATTCTAGGAAACATGTCATGTTTTTAATATTTTTTTTGAGATTGAACCTTGAAAAGTATAAGCTAGAAAAAGATTTTATTAAGAATAAAGTAGGAGTTACACGAATTGAAGATAAGATAAAAGAAAATCAACTTAATTGGTTTGATCAAATCTATAGGAAGCTAAAAAATGTACCAATTAGAAGAGAAAAATTAATTAATATAGAAGAAAGTTAAAAGAAGTAGAGGAATACCTATAACTACTTCATTATGAATTTTGAGAAAATATTTAAATTATTGTAATTTAGAGAAAAATTTGATTATAGATAGAAGTGTATGGAAGCAAAAGATTTATATTGTTGTGAGATCATGGCTCAAATTGTTGTTATTATACTAAAAAAAATTAGAATCACACATGTTTCTGCATTAAATATTGTTTCCAGCATGACAACAAAGGTTTCAACCAACAGTACTGTTTCCAGCTTACCTCTTGGGTGGTCCAAGCCCGAGGTCCAGCAAATGTCAAGAGCTTTCTGTTTGCCTTCTCATTCCGGAGAGCTATAAATGTCAGTCGAGCAATATCCTAAGAGAAATATAACAGAACTGCAGTCAACTGTATACAGAATATAATAACAGTAATTACAGCTGGATCAAAGCACAGGAACAAAAAAAGAATACAAAACCTGGGTATCCATGTAGGCAATTCGAGTTGGAGCATCAGTTCCCCAAACAGCCTTCTCTTCAAGTATAGGAACAGCATACTGCCCAATCAGTCCCTATTTCATTAACAGAAGTAATCAAAAAACCTATCATCCATTGTTTATTTAACCTGATATATTTCTGTAAACATAAAATAAATAACCATTTTTACTATTTCAATCCTGCCATGCCAATCATTACTGTAATTTTTATAGCATGATCTACCAACAATAATTCATAATCACAAGATTTTTTCGTCACCTGTAAAAAATCTACCAAGGGATCATTATTAAGAGAGACAAAATATCCTATAAAAATTTAACATTAGTCATTGAATTTTCGTATCAAGGAAGCAATGTTGCTGCAGCTGGCTAGATGATTATGTTTATTTAAAATAAAATCTCCATTTACATGTTTGCTTTGTGTGGGCAACTCAAAGAAGCAAAAACCCCCTCAGCTTATAAGCACTACAAGTTCATGTTTATTAACAGTATATGAAAACGATTTCAGAACATTATCTGCAATACTCCAGAGACTATTCAATGAGCATCCAAAAGGAATAGTGCAACAAAAAGAAGATGAGCAGTTGGTATTTCGATTTTTGAAATGACTTAATAATTTTCCATGAACAACTCTTACTATGAGAAGATTTCCTTCGGAATTATCAAATATAAAAAGGATTTCACAGTCTGTAATGCATGATTCCATTTGAAGAGGTTAGTCCATAAAGAGCAGCACCACCATATGCATAAGGGATGACACTAATTTTGATGAAATTGAATTTCAGATAAAAGGAAATGCAAAAAAAAGGAAAAATCCATAAAAAAGGAATTGAAGCAGTTACCAGTCTGGCCTCTGATCCTCATGGAAAACTTAAACATAAAATTAGGATGACATGATATCTTACCTGCATGAAACCACATAATCTAATCGTGATGTAGTTTAGACCCGAGTCCTCAAGAAACTTCTCAGTGCAATGCTTGATTTCCATTAAAGGCACTTCAGGATACTTGTCGCAGTTGTGAATGGAGAAGAATACATACTTTTGAATTCCTATTGCTTTTGCACATTGTATTAGAGCAACTTTTCCTTCCCAATCTACCTAGATAGGAAAAACTGGTAAACGAATAAGCAAGGTGTGGGCAGTGTGCATACATATCAATTAGTTAAACTAGTGCTAAATACATGGCATGCAGTTCAAATAATTTTCTTGTCTTACATATTTGATAAACAGAGTTAGCCATAAAAATAGAAGGGAAATCAGTTTCTCAGAATTGGAGACAAACAATTCCTGTCAACAGCTAGGAATAGCAAATCTATGCAGACAAACACATGCAGTCCAGTAAATTGAGATGACAAACACATGTCAAGCATATCTATGCAGACCTCATCACCATATGTGGAGTTTGCATTGCTGAAATAACGAAAATACATTAACCTTCTCACCAAAAGATTCCATTTTATCCAGCAGGAAGAGAAACAGACAGAGACACTTGAATACAAAGAATCAATAACCTTTGAAAAATGGTCTTGGGTTCAAACCGTGTTTGGTGGGGTTTTTACTGTATGAAATTTGTAATGCATAGTGTTTTTAACAAATAGGATATATGAATAGTAATTGTAATAATTTCTTTTACTGTAATATCTGAATGTGAAATAACGAAAATAATCTCATCTTTAACAATTTTTGTTGATTTTGTAAGTTTGTTTCCTTAACATTAATTGTTTAGCAAAAATTAAGAAAAATAGAATCAAGAATCGTGTTATGTGGTGGGAAGCATGAGCTTCCACCCTACCTAATCCTACCCAATTTCCAAACATAGGCTAAGCAAAAGCACCAACATCACCAGAAAAAAAGGCACTTGAATACCAAGAATTAAAAAAGGACTGCACTGGTCTCAGCAGCGTCTGAAATGCCTATATCGACCGCACTGAAACAACGATTACCGTTTGAATAGGCTCCTCCGGTCGCCCTGTAGCGCAATCAACTATCGTGTGGACGCCGACCAGAGTCGCCGGTATGGTCTCCGGCTTGCTCAAATCTCCCTGGCCAGTCAAGTCTAATCAAATATGTCCTCCACATCATCAAGAAACCAACAACAAACGAGACATTCATCTGAATTCTCCAAGAACCCTAACAAAAAGGGGGTGGACGATACGTACATTAACGACAGCGGCACCCCAGTCCCGGAGGAAATTGGCTGGGGCGGGGCGGGGCCTGACGAGGCATCGAACGTCATACCCTTCATCCAACGCCCTCCTAACGACCTGCCGCCCTAGGGTGCCGGTCGCCCCAACGACGAGGATGCTCGTGGCCCTCACGGGTGTCCCAGGGGCCAGGCTGCTCGCGGCGACGACCGTCTTCTTGGCCGCCGCGGAGACGAGGAGCCTCCTGCACCGCCCACCACCTGAAACCCCACGGAAAGAAAGGGCAGCAACATTTCAAGAAAGCAGCGCCCTTTTCGGGGGAAAAGCACAGAAAGACGACGGCATTTCCTTTCGGTGGTCTCACCAGGGGTGGTCGGCGGGAGGGAAGCCGGGCGGAGGGCGGGGGCCAGCAATCGGGTCCAGGAGAGTGCGGCAGACCGGCGAGGAGAGCTGGAGGAGGATGAGGAGGAGGGTATGGTGGGAAGGAGGGAGCTAGAGTGGCATCTGGAAGCCATGCGATTGGAGGAGGAGGTGGTGGTGGTGGTGGTGGTGGTGGTGGTGGTGGTGCGCTGCTGTTAACAGACGAGAGGCCTCATCTCTATTGTGCGACGTCATTCTCTCAATCACCAGTCGTATTTCTTTTTTTAAAAAAATAAAATTTCACAATGTAATGACATTTTAGTAGTATTGGTAGTAAATTTTGGACTAAATTTTTTTTTTAATGATCGAAACTTCTTTTATATTATTGAAATTTTTTATATGTAATTTTCTTTTCAAATGACTGAAATTTATTTTGAACTATTAAATTTTTTTTTAAGTATCGTTTGAACTTTATCTACACCATCGAAATTTCTTCAAACATTATTAAAATTTTCTTTAAATACCAACGAAACTTCTTTTGCACCAAAATTTCCTTTTCAAACTACCGAAACTTCTTTTATATCACTGAAATTTTCTTTATACCATCGAAACTTCTTCCAACGAACTCACACCACTAGAAAAGTTTTTTTTAGTGACGTCACCAGAAAAACAACTTCCAATTTCATCGAGTATTTTTTTTTAAATTATTATTTTAAGATAATTTTGATACTCGAATAAAATTTTAAATTTGAAATCATAAATTTTAATAAATATTTTTTAACTATTAAGATATTATTCTAATGGTTAAATTTTATGGTATATTTTGAACTTTCATTTTTAGTAATTTCAAAATTGTAATTAACGGAATGGTAGAAAATTTTTTCATTGTCATTATTATTATTTTAGGAGGGATTTGTGTATTTTAGAAATCAATAAAAAGAAAATTTTAATTTTTTTATTATTATTGAAATTTTAAAAATTTTAAAATAAAAAATTTTATAGGACCATTTTGTGTACATATAGTAAAATTTATATTTAATTTTTAAAAAATTAAAAATATTCTAGATTTTTAACATTTTAATAATAATTTTTTTTCAAATTTTACTTTTCACTTATTTCTAGAAAACGCAAACCCTTCTTTATGTATACAAATTTTATGTTTACCTATATTTATTGCTAATAACATAGATATATTTTTCATAAAAAAGTTAAATGTTAATTTCTATGGAAAGACTGATCCAATAAAAAGGAGAGCCGACTACTTAAAAAGTACATTAAAAGATGAACCTTCTATCAATGGAAACTAAAGTCCATATTATTCTATCGCACTTTTAAACTGACATTGTCAATTGCTTACTTTAAGGTTTAGGTCCTCTTGGTTTAGTCTAAGTTTACTCTCTTATTATGATTTGAAAGAATTCATCTTAAAAGATCGATCTAATTGAATAGAGAGCTTATTACTTAGAATATGTTAAGATGTGAATTTTTAATAATATTTACGGTACATTACAATGATACATAGTGCATCAATGAAATAGTCACGTATAATAAATTGTAAAATAAGAATTTATTTAAAAAACATTGTACATTAATAATAATATATGAGAATTTATGGATAGGTGAAAAACCTCTACACCAAATGAACCCTCGATGAAGACAACATTAGGAAGGAGTCAAAACCCTAGCGAGAGTGGAAGAATGAGGAAAAAGGTAAGAGAGAAATTGAGTTTCACGTTTGTTTCATTAAATAGGATAATTTTCAAAAAAATATCATTACATTAATATAATAAATATTATTTATTATTCTATTACATATTTTATTCATTATTTATCACAACTTTCGAAAAAACATTATCATATTATTATAATAAATATCATATATTATTTTTTACTTATTTTATTCATTATTCATTATAACTTTTTTTTAAATACTATCATTATTTTTTTATCGTAAATTATATAATTTCTTAAAAAACATGTAACTTAGTGTAACTTACCAACATGCCCAAACAAATGCAAGGTTTAGGATGCGGAGCCAGTCACATTGGGATTAATAATACAAGAATTGTACCATACCTGTTGATTAATGCATGTGGGTGGCCTTCTACTAAAATATGATGATTTTTGAAGAAGTCTTCAACGTCGCCCATTTACCTGTGCAAGTCCAAAAATTAGATGCAGAAAGATGTACGTCCACAAACAACACAGCTAATGGAATAATTTCGCTTGATGGCATTTTTAGTTAAAAGCTTTGAGAAGAGATTAAGTAGAACCTATGGTTATTTAATCTTAGTTAATTAATTATCTTTTTATGTTTAATCAACCAAAGAGTTCAAATAAAAAAACTTTTAGGGAATTAAATCTTATAACAAACGAGGGAAGGACCCTTGATCCAACCCAACAAGCAAAAGTCCATTCATGGACTAAATTAGGGAAATGAGCTTTAGGTCCATATCCTAAAAAAGCAATTTTCTATTTACAGAGAAAAATGAAAGTGGACCGATAGGCCCAAATCGTCAAGGTGATTTGATTTCCACTGCTTGTGGAGACCGAGATCGGCCCAAACCCAGAAGAGTTCTCTATTTGCAGAGAAAAAGGAAGGGTAGGCCCAATACGGCCCAAATCCAAAGGATTTCTTTATTTGTGAAGAAAACAAGCAGAAATTGGTTGCTATAAAATAATAAAATTTGAAGCATGGAGAAGTGTCACCACATCAAAAGTTAAGCATTTATTTGGTTTAGTTTTCATAAAAATTTTGAAACACACAAGAATCAAGCTTCACAGTACCAGTGAGGTTAAAAAAAACCGGAGGGCTAAGTGTGTTCAATACAAATAATACACTAGATTTGCACAGAAACATGAAGTCTTGTAGAAAAGCTTAAAGATGTATTATGATCATGTCACCAGGTAAAATTCAAGTGGTTCGTTTTCTTAGACGCCTGCTGTAATAAGAACCACATTTTTAATCATTCACTTTTCCTTACTTTCAACTATTAGAAATATTTCTATTTTCATGACAACATTTTCATTTTTCAATTCATTTTTTCTATTATTAAAATCACTTTTTCTCTCTTCTATCTCAAAATCACTCACTTGAAAATCACTTTTCCTCGCTTTGTGAATCAACATCAGATAGAAATAAATAGCACATAGGTGGAAAAATGTGAAAACTCACATCTACAGTAGGAAACACCATCTGCTTCACAGATTTCAAAAAGAAGAAGAAAAACAAGCTCCTCGCTCTTTTCTTTCAAACAATCAACACTAAAATTCCACTTGCTAGATGACTATCCAATGCATGTTATAATTAAATGAATTACATGGATAAAATAATGCAATTAAAACTAGCATCTCTATACTGCAAAAGGGTAGGAAAAAAATAAAAAAGATTCCCAGCCCAATACATCAAATGGGGAAGCCACTGCCATGATACAAAGTTTTCATTTTCCAACCTTCTTCAATGGGTTGTGCTCATGCAAATGAGCAGTAGATATCAAATGATAAGAAATTAAGATCTGCAAGCAAAGTGGAAAGACCTGGTCGTCTAATATCGCTTACCAAGTATGACACCAATGACAATAGACACCAAAGCGACGCCTAGTATGAACTTGATTTTTGCTCCCAAAGAATGTTCTTGTTCTTCAATGGTTGATGAAGTTTCTGCATGCTGTTGAGAACTCTCTCTTCGTTTTGTGTTCTTTCTTTGCAATGGTTTAGTCATCCCAAAAGAAAAATCTCTGGATTTGTTCTCTGCGTTGTGCTCTGCATCAATTTCGTAGGTCCTCTCTTTCTGTTAATTAGACAGAGAAAATTGTAAGAGAGATTAATAATCCAATAACGAGATTGGAAGGATTGAAGATGGGATTTGGTAATATGTTACAGTTTGAATAATGGAAAATTAAATAATGTATGCGAAACAAAAGGAGGTCAACAAGATTGAAGTTACTCGGTTAAAAATAGTAAAAAAGATTTAAAATTACATAATTTAACAAATGATTTCGTAATAGATGAAAAATTTACATAATTTAAACACAGTTGGGTTAAAGCAACAATGAACTAATTTCTTCAACTTTTGGCCACTTTGCCCAATTTCTATATATAACATCCACTGCACCATCAATATATACAAACCTAAAGACTAAACCTACATAGAAAAACTAACTAATTGAGAAAGGTATATGGATGTTGGACATCTACTTTTCTTTTTTCTGGAATACAATGAAAAATCAAAAACTCATAGGCGTTGTTTGTTTGGAGCTATAGCAACTCCAGCTCTATGTAGGAGTTGTACTTTTGTAATTCCAAATTGGAGTTGTACAACTCCAATTTGAAATCACAAAAATATAACTCTCATTTAAAGTTGAAACTGTAAGCAAATGTACACAAAGTATGTTATATTTTTATGCAGTTAATAGGATAACAATTAAAAGTTACTGTTAAGTTCTTGAGATGGAGACAATATTACAACATGATAAAGAATTTTTAAATATATGTAGTATGTAAAATAATGATTTTACATGAGTTTATATTTCAAAAAATAATTAAAAGTACAAATAGAACTCTTAAATCAACATGGGTTTAGGCTCTCCAAATCCACATTGCCCTCATACATGAATGCTTTATCTCAGGAACAAATAAAATTAGCCAAAAAAGACTTACACAAGTGTGTTGCTACCATATGTCAAAGTCTATGTTCATTTAACTATTTAAGTACATGAGTTTAGCAAGCATTGGGTGTATCGTTCACAAATATTTACAGGGTTGCTAATTATCTCTTGTCAGAGTGTCTGCATTGCACATTCTGAAATTGGCATTTTATGGGATATTTGATTCCAGAGATCTTAGGGATAATGAAGTCTCAAGCTTCATAGGCCTACTTTCTCTTGTTTAGCCTGCCCATTATCCATTGTTGGTAATCCCCCATAGCCATGCATTTTTAGTCAAATCTTTATCTCTGTTGCCAGTTGGTTTGGGCAAGCACAATGTGGGACACCATTGTCTGGAATAGCAGTGTGAACATCCAAAGTCAATTTCTGTTTTTTTGCCCAGAAACTTCGTAATGATACTGCCCTTGTAGAGAGGCACTGAAGCTTCTATTTGGCAGGTGCTCCTGTCAATCTGTTGTGCAGTGGAAGATGTATGACATCTGCTCTTGGCGTCTAAGGAACTGGTAACATTTAGCAAGGTGAATAACCTGCATCCAATAGGCTGCAGTGTATTCTGGGTCACAGATGGAAGGCTGCTTGGAACCACAACCTCTCCAACCCCTCACATAAAAGGATTCCTCTGGTGGTTCGGTGTGAAAGTTCTCTAGTATGTAAACCAACGAATTTTCCAGGGCTCCATGCTCACCAAAGTGAAGTGGTGGAGAATGTTGAGCTTCATTCTTTAACTTCACTAGATTTTTGATTTAGATAATTCAGGGTTCAGTGCAAGTTGGAGCACATGCCTCACCCTTGTTTTAGAAATCAAATTATCATATATTTTAGTCTTTTTTGTCCGAACCTATCCCTTGGACCCTTGCCTCATTGCTTTACCCATACTTGTATGATAATATGCATAGTGCTAACATAGATATGTGACTGAGTACCAAGCATAAATTCTATGAATTCAGACAACTGCATTGACAAAACTCTATTTCACATTTAAGCTGTGAGATGGAGAATGAAGGATTATTGATTGTTACTGAGGTCATGTATATGTAGGATTACAATGTACCCTAGCAAAATTGGATATCTAATAACACATTTATTTAACATAAATGATTCTAATGCTCCTTTCAAGCAGACACATAGATATCAATCATATTCAATTGATTTGACATTAAGGACTTTTCCTTCAAGCTGAAACATAGACATCAATCATATTCAACTAATTACATAGTATCTCAAAATCCCTTACTCCAAGGGCCAAGTATAGGGTGTGAAGATAACGCCTTTTATCACCATATCATGCACATAATGACATCATGTGCTTCATACACTTATGAAAAGGTAAGAGTATCAACAACAAAAATAGGAATTTAGTTATCACAAATCATAGTCATAGAAACCTCTATAGAAAAACCAAGCTCTATGAAAAAGAACTTGAGGAGTAAAATCATCTCACATGCTTCTTGTGCCATGGCACAAAAACTCATACTAGAATTGAATACTATAGTTTCTTTTGCTTCACTATAATATTAGATTACCCTCAATGATGCATCAGACCAAGAGGTGAACTTTCAACTTTTCCCTAATCTCCTGCAATCATAGAATAAAAATAAGCCTTTTAATTAGATATTAATGCCTTTATGAGGAATACCTTATATATATGCTTATACAAGTAAAGCTCCTTGCTAGTGGGCCACCATAGGCTAATAGATGAATTGAGTGAGAAGGCTAACAACAAGTGCCATATCCATATGGGTAGCTATTGATTAAATCAACTTCTTAAAAAAAATCAAGTTTGGATGGATCTGGATCATTAAAATCATGAAGATTTGTCCCAAAATGACAAACTTCACTCTACAGGAGTGCTCTTTGATTTGCAACCTATGAAACTTGTGTTCTCAAGTA
This sequence comes from Amphibolis antarctica, assembly GCA_024699675.1. Lineage (NCBI taxonomy): Eukaryota > Viridiplantae > Streptophyta > Magnoliopsida > Alismatales > Cymodoceaceae > Amphibolis > Amphibolis antarctica. The sequence continues at coordinate 43,294 of JAMKPZ010001904.1, forward strand.
GATGTAATGCATATTTCTTTTATGGAAACATTGCCCTCCCACATTTCCTTCTCTTTTGTAATGGTAAGAGAATGATTGAAGTCCAGGTTGTGCTCTTACTTTTTGATCTTCGTCTTGTGTGGCATATGTGAAATATTGCTCTTTGATGAAGGTACTAAGAAATCTTTGATCATCTTGATCATTTTGTCATCTAGATTGTTCTCTGTCTCCATCTTCTCCACCACAAGTAGCATCATAATCATTGTCATCATCTAGTGCCACGATAGTGTTAACATCACTATCAACACCTAATTCTAGTATGTTCCAGTGAGTATGCAACTTCCGACACCTTGTTAAAGCTATAATAGCAAATAGATTGAAGAGAAAGTGACACTTTCCTTGAAAGATAGAAGTTTTGTTGGCATATTGTTTGCCTAAGAGAATATAATGTATTAGAGTTTTTTGTATTGTGGGTTTAGTCCCATGTTGTTTAAGTGATTTTTGTATCTATTATGTTGTCCCTATATATAGAGGTCTAGTTGCTTATGAATGACAAATCCAACTTTTAGCTATTTCTTTTAGCATGATCCCATTCCCTTGTTGCACTTAAAACACCAATTCATGCACCTCATCCAACTCCATTTTCCATAAGTCATCTCCATCCTTTAGCTCTGATACGAGATTGTTGCTGCTAGAGTTAAGTACATATTAAAGTTTCAAGGGCTTCTTTCCTTTTCAAATTTCATTTTTCATTAAATAAAAACAATGACAGTCTCAGAAATCAAATCATATTGAGAAAACCCACCTTTTCCATGTACTTTGTTTCCGCTATCTGCAGTTCTTTTTCTAGCTCTTCAATTTTTTTCTTCAAAAGTAACACGTGTTGATGTTCACTTTCAACTTGTAGAAGTGATTTCTGCATTGAGGTTTCTGCCTTTATCTTGTACCCTTCAACTATTTGCAATTTCTGTTCAAACTCTTCAATTTGCTTTTCAAGTGCTGAGATATTCTGATGTTTGTCATCAATCTCCTTAAGGGATTGCTCTAATGAAGCTTTCCTTTCAAACTCCTTTTTTGAATCAGCCTCTTTCTGTTTGTTCATGTAGTTCACAGAAATGGAAATTAGTGTTTAAAAATATACAAGGGAAATAATTGAAAATTAAGATGCATGATAATGAAATTACTTATTCCATCTGACTGGTTGAAATCACCAAAAACATAATTTAAAAAGTGAAAATATCACAGAAATCATTTTGATTACATTCTGAAAGTGAAAAGAATGCACTTATTACTATTTTTATATTTTTTGTTTCAATGCCATCGCAAAAATTTTATTTTATAAAAAGTCTTCATTTGTGTTCTGTAACACCTTCCAACCTGTCGAAGTTGTTGCAAGACTTAAGGATTTTTGGTAGGCAACAATGCTTACACAAACACGATAGAGAGAGATGACAAAGAGCAAAGAGAAAATGTTATTGCAGACGAGAATGAAACAATACATAACTTATGGAATGAAAGAATCAAAACAACCACTCTTTCTTGTATCTTAGTTCCTTCTTGTCACGATCCCACCATATCTTTCCCAATGAAGCCAACCATTGAACTCCTAAAATCATGTCATCCAACCTAATCTTCATTAGTTTCACATTGAGTGCATAGTTTTATCCCTAGAGGGTATCCATGATCTCTTTTAGCATTGTCCAATTCTCCTTTTGCACCCTGAAGATAAGATTGCGGACCTCCTTAGGCTCCATTAGTCTCTAGTCCCTATTGAAACTTGGCTCTCATACTGAGTTATCACTAACCATGGGAATTGGGAAGAAGGTCTCGTGATCTCAATGTAATCAACCTTCGAACAGATGGAGGTAGTTGTCAACTTCCTCACTAACAACCTATTGTGTTGTCAATTTCCTCAGCAGTGATCTGTTCAAGGCTGACGGGATGACAGTCCAACCCTGAGTTTTTGGCAAGTGTTTGTCCAGAAAACAAATGGTTGATGGGTGGCAAAAGACTTGCTCTCCTAGATGATCAAAGGTTATTTTATTGAGCTTAAGAGTCGGTTACAACCACTAACTACTGATGATGTTTGGTAAGAACAAAAACATTACAAACACGTGTCATAGCACACTAGGGACATATGACATGACGCTTTCAATCTATTGCACTTCTGACAGGAACCAAGAATATGAATAATTAATAGAAAAGCAAGTTTGAAAGAACTATGAAGAGGAGGGTGAGCTTACCACCCCATGACAGAAACCTTGCCTACCAACTTGTGAAACTTTGCCAAAATCAGTCAATCACTAGGCTCCTCTGTAGCATTCAGAGCTTTGATCCCTAGTGGTAGACTAAGGTACTAAAAGGGGAACTCCATCCCATGACAACAAGACATGCTTGCAACTTGTTTCAATATCTACTCTGTAAAACATACACATGCTATTGTTGATCTGTGGAAGTTAACATTGAGGCTTGTCGCCACCCCAAAGAAGCCTAATAAGTGCATCAAACTCCTGACCTCCTCTATTAAAATGCTTGAGAAAATAGTAGTGTCATCAAGTTAGGATGACTTGGTCACTGAACTAGCATGTCCATCTGATCCAAGAGTTAAGGAGTAAAGAATTCAGTACCATTTATTGCATTGCTGGAAACATGACTTGCCTGATGTGGTCATTGAACAAATCCCAGGTTCGCCATATCCACAACCACACAATGTCATCTTGTTCTACCTGTAGCTAAACCCAAGTCTCCCCTTAACACTCATCACCAACGTCAACGTCCATGACAAACTCATCACCTGCAGCACCACTGATGTTAGGTCATTGACTAAAAACCTCTCAGCCCACTTTTCATTTACCATTGTACACTCGTTGAAACATGGGCACACCAACCACGTCAATCATTGTCAACATATTGGTCATATTCACAAATATTGTGGATGGCATTTTCACCATTGACATCAAGAACACATGAGCCTATGCATCAAGCTACCCTAATCTTACCCATGCACGCCCATTTGGCTCCCCAAAACAAGACATAAGCTTCTTCACCACGTCTACGCCCCATATCTCTAATGGAAGGCTAACGAAAGGTACACACCACAAAGGAGTTTTTTAAAGTCTTCAAAAAATTCTTACCAACATGCCATCAAAATATTTGCTAATTACCTGTATGCCATTTAAAAATTTATACAGAATTGCATGCCATAAAAAATTTCCATTTTACTCTAACATCCCTATGTTACATTAACCATAGTTGACTTACCATATTTGGAAAATTAATAGACGTGATAAACACTACATTCATTTTGTAACAAAACTTAACCACAAGGATATCTTAATAAGATTCATAAATTTATAATGGCATGAAAGTAAATACAGATGTTTGGATGACATACAAGTAATTATCAAATTTTTGATAACATGCAAATAAAATATTCATAAAATATTTTAACCCCAATACCTATTATTTACAAAGATATAATAGTCACTCCTTGATCTATCCATCCAAAGCTATTGGATTTTAGATGTAATCGCAAAAGAAAGGTCAACTGTACTGAGTGTCAATCAATTTGAAGGTGATGAACAAGTGCCTAAGCTTAACAAAAGACAAGTTCAATAGCTATAGTGATACTTTGAAAAAGTAATGGCTCATGTATGGTGTCACAATCATATGTAATGGATGGATATCTATCACTAGAAAGTAGATCATTAACTTTATGGTATATTAGACAAGATATTTTTTTTAAAATTCATTAACATGTCAATATATATCAGGAACTAAAAGTATCTATGTAAGTTGATTTCTAATGTTGTCAAGAAGGTTAGTCCATCAAATGTAGTGCAAATGGTGACAAATAATGACGTTAATTTCAAAAAAGCCAAACGAGGATAATGCAGAAATACCGAATTTTTCAGACAATATGAGTAGCACATCATATTGATCTTATATTAAATGATTTTGGAAGGACAAAGCTGATAGTAAAGACCATAAAATTTGCTTGACTTGCCACTAAGTACATCTACAATCAGTCATTCCCACTGTCATACATGAGATCACCAATAGTCGGTGACTTAATTCATCTTAGGGTTACTTGTTTCACAACTATATAGAACTTTATTTCATACTTGACAAAAAGGATGAATTGAGACTTGTTTAATTTTAAGCAGTGGTACAAGTATTCAAAAAGTGAGAGCTTGATTGACAGAAATGTCATATTAATGGTAAATGAAAGTTTTGGAAGAATGCTAGGAAATATGTTGCAGTTACGAATATGTGGTCATTTACAATTATTGTACTAAACATAATAGGCTTGTTATCATTTACATTAATTAATTCTCCTCTCCTAAAGTACATCATTTGGTCTTCTAAGGATATGACTAAACCATCAAAGTTGATTTTCTCTTATCTTCAATTAGTGCAACTCCTACTTTATATCTAATAAAATCATTTTTACTTATCCCTTATGGTATTATCACTAATCCATTTGAGCATTCACATCTCTACAACAATAATTTTTGGTATATGGTCATGCTTTATAATTTAGCATTTTGAGTCATAATGTATAATTAGACAAATAGTAGTTTTATAAATTTTTCCTTTTAATTTTAAGGGTATCCTCCTATCACCTAGTATTATAAAGGCATTTTTTGCTTCATCCATTTTATTATAATATTATGAATAACATCCTCTATAATTTTTCTATTTTTACTTATGATAAATCCTAAGTATCTAATGTCTTACTTTTATAAATATCACAGCAACCTAATTGTATACCTTCATCATTATTTCTATTATTGTTGAACCTACATTACACGTTCAATTTTTGACTTGCTCAATCTAAATCTTTGAACTCTAAAGTATAACATCATAATTCTAACTTAGAACTAACTCATGCCTTACTTTCATTAACCAAACCATCTCATCTGCCAATAACATATACCAAAGTATTTTTCCTTGAATTTCCTTAGTTATTTCATCCATAACTAAGATAAGTAGATATGAACTTAAAAATGACCGTGTAAATCCGTGTCTACTAGAAATTCCTTAATTTTTCCACTTACAGTTTTAACACTAGTAACTACTCTTTCATATATATTCTTTGTAATATCAATATATCTTATAGATACTTCTTTTCTTTGCAAAATATACTACAATAGGTTTTTAGGTGCTCTATTATAAACTTTTCTAAATCAATGAAAACCAGATAAAGGTTCTCATTCTTAATTTTAAAATTTTCTATTAGTTGTCTTAGTAAATAAATAGTCTTCACTATTGACCTATCCAACATAAACCCAATTGAATTTCTATGACTTCTGTTACATGCTTTAGTCTTTGCTCATTTTCCCTTTTTCATAATTTCAATGTATAATTCATTAACTTAATACCACAATAATTATTATAATTATCTATATCTTCCTTATTCTTAGATACAGGTATTAAAGAGCTCTTCCTCCATTCATTTGATATTTTCTTTCTCTTTAAAATTATATTACAAAGCTTAATTAACCACTTAATCTCTACTTCGCGTATGCACTTCTATACTTCTATAGGAATATCATTTGATCCAACGGAGTTTCTACATTTTATTTTCTTAATAGTTTCTTTTATCTCCGAAATACTAATTCTTCTAAAATAAATATAGTTTATATTCTTTGTATCGATATCTTAATCTTGCATATAAGAGTTTTCTATGGTAGATTCATTAAAAATTTTACTAAAATTCCTATGCCATCTAACTTTTATTTCATTTTCTTTTACTAAAATTCTACCATTTTCATCCTTAATGCACTTTACTTGACTTAAATCTTTAAACTTTCTTTATTGAGCCTTAACTAATTTATGCATTCTATTTTCTTCTTTTTATGTTCAAATTATCATAAAATTCCTATAGACCAGATTTTTAACTTTTCTAACAATTTTATCAAAATTCCTTTTTGCTAGCTTATACCTGTCTAAATTTTCCTCATTTCTACATTTATAATAGGTTTTATAGCATTTTTTTTTCTTATTTTTTGTACATTTTTATTTCATCACCAACTTTCTTTACTTAAAAGAACTACTCCACAAGACTCTCCTAAAATTTGCTTAGCAATCTTTTTAATACAGTTAGTCATTTCATTCCCTACATAACACTCAAAATTAGAAATTGAATATTTCAGTTATTCATGAAATATATAAAACGACCTGTTCTATTGTAGTTTGTGCATGGTATAATTCTGTCTTTAGTTGTGCAGCTAAATCATCTCTTTCTTTGAGTTTGGCTGAAGCCTCCTCCATTTTGGATGCCAATAACAGTTCCTTTGCATTAGATGTCAGCTTTGCATTGTTGATCTGAAAATTTAGGAAAAGATAATAGGTCAAAATTCCCACAAGATAAGCCATCTCAAATTGAAATGTCACCTCTTCTTTGAACTGTTTGTCCGCTACAACCAGCTGTTGTTCAAGTTCCAATATCCTAGCTTGCATTTCTGACTTAACCAGGAGATCAGCCTTCAAGGTTTTTATGTGTTCATTGAGAGCACTTTCCTTTCCTTTCTGCTCATCCAATTGTCCTTCTAATTTGCTTATTATCCCTTTAAGTTCTTTCTTTGTATTTTGGTGCAGTTCGTTAAACATGTAGTTTTCTTCCATAACAGAAGATATCTGCAAAGATTATAATCTTATTCAATAATCACTTCAAATTAATCAAATGGAAACTCAAATATGAAAATTAGAAGAATATTTGTCATAATATATTGTCATGAATCCATAGAAGAGATGGTTCCCATAAATGAAAAATCCATGACAGATGCGAAGAAGTAACCTGGGATTGAAGTGTCTCCCCTTCAACAGCAAGGCCTTGGCTTAAGTCTTCAATTGTTTTTTTGGATGTATTAAGTTGCCCAATTATTTCTTCTTTATCTGAAAGGACAGAATCCAATGCCTTCTGTAATTCATTTAATTTAATTTCATAAGAAGCCAAGTCATGACTCAGCTTCAAGTTTGTGGTGGCTAAACTTTCATTTTCAATCTCAAATTGGCTAGAATTTCTCTGGAATTCACTGACTATGTCCTCAATCTTCTTTATTTTCAGCAAAGACTCATCTAGTTCAATTTTTCTATTTTCTGAAACATGGGTTGCTTCACTTGCTTGTTTCTCATATATTGTAGCCTGAGATTCAAGTGAAAGCAGCTTATCATTCAATATTTTGCATTCAGAATCTCTAATTTTGAGTTGTTCTATGGCTTCCAGCAGCTTTTTTTCAGTTTCCAGATGTGAATCCAATTCTCTAGAACGTTCATCTGTTATCTCTGATATAGCTTTTGCATGAGAAGCCAACTGTTCTGCAGTCTTGTCCTTTTCAACTGTAACAGAGTTCACCATCTCCTTTAACTTGATAACATTAGCCTCGTATGCCACCACTTCTTCTTTGAGCTTGCAGTTTGTGTTAACCATTATTTCAAATTCTGATAATGTCTGTTCAGCTTTCATTTCTGCCTCTTGAATTTTTGTTTTCAGCTCTGCAATAGTTTCCTCAAGGGAAAGTCGTACAGCACAGCTTGCTTCTAACTCAGCCTTTAGTGATGTCGCCTTTTCAGTTTTTTCAACTGCCAGATTCTGATAAGATGTGGCCCTTTCAGTAGCCTCAGCTACTTCAGTCCGGTAAGATTTTGCTTCTCCTTCAAAAGATTGAAGTTTCATGGTTAACTGCTTAGCTTCATGATCTTTTTGGGAAAGACTAAGTAGTGCCTCTTGGAGTTTCAATTCTAAATCCTTTGCTAGAGTTACATTTAATGTTTCAAGCTCCAAACTTCTTGCGGAAGCACTCCCCAATTTCCTTTCTCTATGTTCCAATTGCTCCTCAGTAAATCTAAGCTTCTTCAGTAAATCCTGTTCTCTAACAATGGAAACTCCAAGATCTTTCTCAACAGCTTCCAACTTCTCTTTTGTCAATTTTAAGTCAATACTCAAAACCTTGAGTAGATTTTCAGCTTCCATGTGTTGTTGGCTTGAAGTCTGTGTTGATTGTTCAAATTTATTTTTTTCTTCCGTAATCATGTCTAACTGGCGAGTGAGGTCCTTTTCCTTGTCAGTTGCTGTTTGTAAAGCAATTTCAAGACTTTCTGATCTAATTTGGAATGCATCTACTGCCTCCTTAAGTTCTGACCATTTAGCCTGGAAATTCACCAATTCTTCTTCAGCATCCCTGTACTTGACAACTCCAACACTCAGTTCCTCTTCAAGTTCCCGAACTCTGCATTTGGTGGCTTCCAAAAGAGTCTCTAATTCAGTCACTTTTCTTTCAGAATCCTTTGATTTGGAATAAGATTTCTGAATCAAGTCTTCCAATTCTAGGCTTCTCTGAAGTGACACCCCTGCTTGGTTCTCATGTTCTGTACATTTCACTGTGAAATCCATCAGTTCTTTCTCAAGTTCCAAGATTCTCTTAGATGAGTTATTCAATGAGGCCTCTAATTGATTCACTATGCCTTCAGATGCTTGGACATGACATCTGGAAAGATCATTTTGCTCCTCAGAGTGTTTTAGCAACATGGTAAGCTCAGAAGTTTTCTCTTTTAGCTCATGTAGTTCCAGTTCCCTGTCCTTGCACTTAAGCTCCGTAAAATCTAGTTGCTGCTCAAGTTCCAAACTTCGTTGTTCAGCAGATGACAGTTTCAACTCTGTTTCTCTTAGTAGAGGTTTTAGTTCTTCAGTTGCATTGGAAGATTGTAGTAAATCCTCCAACTCAAGTTTCCTTTGGTTTGCAGTTTCAGCTGCCACAACAGAATCTCTATGGAGTTCTTCAAGAGCTTTCAACTTCTGCTCAATCTCATCATTATAAGACCTTGCTTGTGTTAAAAGAGAATTGACTTCACTGAACTTCCGATCAGATACACTCAGCTTATTCTCTAGAAGTTCACAAGCCCCCTTGGCATTCACCAAGTTAACATTGAGCTCTGCTGAAACAGATTCCAGAGATTCCTTTTCTCCAGTAACTTTAACCAATTTCTCCTGTAAATTTTGTACCTGCTTGTGCTGGTTTCTGAGGGTGGATTCAATACCCTCGTTTATTTTAACCTCTCTCTCATATTTTGACTCAACTTCTTGCAAATTGGTTATCTTTATCTGAAGTTCTTGCTTCGAGACTGAAAGAAAATTTTCCAGTGCTATCAAATCTTTTCTTGCATGTTGTTCAGAAGCCTGGCAAGAACTTAACTCTTGGGTAAGCTTTTCTATAGTAGCTTCCCCAGAAGTAACTCTCTGCTCTAACTCTTTAGCTTGTGACTTTGAAATAATCAACTCTTCTTGAACTTTCTGAAAACCAGAGCTAGCACTTTTGTGTTCTTTAACCTGCTGATCATCTGCAGTCTTGCCATGCGAATCCTTCGGTTCTTCCTGCAATATAGCTATCTTATCCTCCATATCCTTTGCTCTTAAAGTCGCATCTTCAATAAGTATCTCATATTCTAAAGACTTCTTTGATTTTACCTCCAAATGTGAATCTTTTTCTCTGCAGAGTTCTTCATATTTCTTTGCTTTACTAATTGCTGATGACAAATCTAGTTCAAGGTCCTCTGTTTTCATTCTAGAGGTTACAAGATTAACCAAAGTTTCATCAAATGCTTTCTTGACATCAAGCAACTCATTTTCCATAGCATCATGCTTCTCTTGTGTTTTTTTAAATGTCTGAAGTTGTAATTCGTACCTTGACTCAAACTCATTTTGAAGATTTTTTAGTTCAAGTTCAAGCTGTTGAGAATGTTGTTCACTTTCATTTAGATTTTTATGGGCAAAGGCTACCTGAGAAAGGAGTTGAGCCTTTTCAGTTTCTGAACCATGGAGATCATCAAGAACAGCTTCAAGTCTGACTTCAAGCTCTTTTATTTTTTCTTGGGCTTCTTCCATTTCAATTTTGGGTGAGAACTCCCTTAACGGAACTTCAGAAGTAGATTGTTGCTCTTTTACCGAAACTGTTTCTTTGACCTGAGAACTGTCCTTTATGTCTATAGTTTCCACTGACACTGTTTCCTGGTCCCGAGAACTGTTTATGTCTATAGTTTCCTTCTCTACCTTTATGAAATCTCTATCAAATGCAGTTTCCTCCTCATCATCTTCTTTTCTCTGTACTTGCACGTTGCCTTTTTAGCATATGTCAAGGTTTAGAGACGCAATACCATTTCTATGACAACAAAATACAATATTAATGTATTCCAGAAAATGGTAAACCATGTGATCATCAGTTAAAAACATAATAAGCTAGTTTTTTCTATAATCCTCCTCATGAAAAAGCTAGTTTTTTCTGCTAAAAAACATAATAAGTGGTCATCGGTTATCTTGAGAAATTGCCATTAAACATTATTTTTCTATAAATGAGTGATCTAAAATGCCAATAAATGCTACCTATTACTGAAAACATCTTGAACAGAAAGGTCTAATGATTGTACGTAAAAAGAAACATTATTTTGGCATTATTTGTCAAGTAAATGCACTTGTACAGAATCAACAGAGGGTTATGTCGCACTGATATATGATAGATATCAAGGAACAGTGATCATCAAAGAATGTCAAATCCCGTTGAAAACTATATTAAACAAGTTAAATAAACCTACAGGCACTAAAGGATGAGTTCAGGGGTTTGGTAACCATACATAAAGATTCAATAAAGTTTTGGACATTGAGTCACCACATTTACACAACAAAAATGTGATGCTTAAAACTTAGCCATGTTTTCTACTGCAAAAAGCTGAGCTAACAGTTGATTTTCTAACAATATGAAAAAAACAATACACAAACTTCTTAAGGGCTGTTGATTTTATATGATTAATTCTAAATTAGAATTACAAAGAGATATCCTAGAATCAAAAGGATTTAGACGTCAAAGACTGAATACATTAAGTGCAATTTTGGCAATGATAAGAATAATGATGAAAGCATAAAATTTATTGGTCATGAAATCTCCGAAAGTAAGAATTTTAGATATATAGGATGATCTGGATGTGAAATCCAAATGGATTGGCAAAGGATTGGAGCAGTGAACGTGTCATTCGATTGCAAAAGATTCAGAGTGGTGAACATGCTGTTGGTTGCGGAAGACTTGACGTGCATGTGGTGACTCATTCTCAACATGCGAACGTGGAGTTGCATGCATGGAAGACTCGTGCACAAGTGCATGGCCGTTTCCTTGATTAAGGGACGTGTGTTTTTTTTATTTTTAAGTGTGTAAGACGTGGTTGTTAAATGACATATGTTTTTATATTTTGAAATGTAAAGGGGGGTCTCCTCTGTATAAAGGAGGTCCCTCCTCAAAGTGAGGCACCCTCCTTAGGCGTGGGTCATTGGTGTACTCCAAGGGTGGGTTGTGTGTTCTTCCACCATGTGTGTGTGAAGAGAGAGAGAGAGATGGGAGAGGTTCTTCCATAAAAAGTCTTCCATCGTGGGTATGGAAGTGTAAGAGACAAAGAGGGAGAGAAGAAGGTGTTGGGCCGTCCCCCATCTAGGCCCATTTATCTTTAGGCCCAAATAATTTTACCTTCATTTATTCTGTTTTGCTTCAACAGAAACACGGCAATGAAAAAGGAGTGAAAAAAAAAAGGATGCGAGAAAGGGGGAGAAATCTGCGTCGGTGAGTTGGGGCGTCGGTGCGTCGGGCGAAATCGAGGGTTCGTTCCGCGCGTGGAAGCTTCGTCGATTGACGATTGCGCGTGGAAGCTCCGGCGATCGACGATTGCGCGTGAAGGAGAGAGATCCGCGCGAGGAGGCTTCGGCGATCGACGACCTACGCGCAGTCCGCCTGCGTTGGGAGTGAAAGGGTCGTCGCCGGGTTTGGCTTCCCGCAAAGGGTCGTCGCCAAGGTTCGTTTCTCACAGACGGCGCCAACGTCCGGCGACCATTGCTCGACTTACGTGCGTGAAGCTGTTCTTCCGCACAAGGTTCGTTTCCAACGGCGCCAGTGTCCAGCGACCATCGGCTGACGTGCGTGAAGCTGCTCTTCCGCACAGTGGTACATCCACTCTTCAGCCGGCAGGGCAGTTCAGACAAAGAATATACTGATTTGGGATTGATCGATAGTGATCAGTGGGTCAGTGTT
>JAMKPZ010001905.1:0-13273 GCA_024699675.1 Amphibolis antarctica
TGTTGAGGGGTATGTCTGACAGTATAATCTCTGGTAATTCCTGTATCTTTACAAAAGTTGTTAAACTCTTGAGAGCAAAACTCAAGACCATTATCTGTCCTCAAGTATTTGACCTTTCTATCAGTTTGGTTTTCTACTTGAGCTTTCCATTGCTTAAAGTTTTCAAAAGCATCACTCTTATGTTTCAAGAAGAAAACCCAATTCATGCGAGAGTAGTCATCAATAATAGAAAGGAAATACCTTGATCCTCCATGAGAGGACTGTCGTGTAGGTCCCCAACAACCACCTCGGGGTAGAGCTAGGGGCATTCTGCCCCTCCGTCCCATTGTACGCACTCGGCAGCTGCCAATGGCGAAACCCAATGGGCCAGCACCCCACGGTGACAGCAGATCAACTTGATCAAGGATCCACGCGGTTGCCGCCTCCAGACAGACCGGCCACCGACTTCTTAGACCAATATCCCACAAGCCAACTAAGAAGCCAATTCACCCATGACCATGAAGGACGAGCACGAGCAAGACTCCACGTGGCCGCCACCTTCAAACAAGCCAGGGACCGACGTCTCCATCTGACTCTCCACCGACTGATCAAGAGATCAAGTCCGGACAGGTACGCTCCTTTCCTCGGTGAATTCCCTTGTATGGCTTGCACGTCACACAAGGCACGCACGAAGCACACATAATGAGCAGGTCCAACCGCATACCCTCGGTCTCAGGACCATGAAAATGACCAGCTCATCATTCACCAGAAGAAATGTCCGAAAACCAGAAAATGACTTGGTCCTCATCCGTGGCTTGTCACCAAAATACTTACACACCCCATCGTCCAACTGGCCTACAGCCGGCTACCACCTCCAACATACCCAATAGCCGCATCCACAGCCGGCGGTGAGAACAGCTTGCAGCAGTAGGCGGCGCAGCCGACTCAAGAAGTGCTATTCGGACCTCTGGGACGAACCACCGACCCCAGGAGTGACACCAACTACGTCCAGATTTCTACATCAAGAATCCGAGTACCCATCTTGTTCAACTCCGATGGCACAAAGATCGAACAGGGTGAGTAATCCAGGTTCGTCCGAATCCCCATGATCTTTGCTGATTCTGAGTGGTTACAAGATAATGACAAGAGATCACTCCTCCCCTCGAATGAGTATCCAACCTCCCATTCTTTACCTAGCCCGAGTGCCACCTGACAATGAGGGAGATTACAAACTTCGGCTCCCTCTAGGTAAGGTATCCCCTCTTGGTACACCAGCCGCGACAATGTCAGGTTATTTTACTTGCCAACAGCATGTGGGGAGGGCTAGTAGCATTCTTTTATTCAGTTTTCTTAACTTCTATTTTGTAATAGAGAAGAACAAAAAAAAAAGAGAAGAAGAAAAGTCAGTGGCTAGAATACTTCTTCAATAGAAAAAAAAAGAGAAAAAAAAAAAAAACAAAACGGAAAAGAGAAAGGAAAGAAAAAAAAAAAAAAAAGAGAAAAAAGGAAAAGAAAAAAAAAAGAGAAAAAGAAAAGAAAAGGAAAAGTTACTTGTTGCTGAGTCCTGAAAGCATATGGACTCCTTTGTAAGGGAAGGGTAGATCTTAGGATTCCGTTGTCTGTTGGCAGTCCAATACCCGGCTTGTCGTGATTGACCAAGTGTCCCCTTCTTTCTGGGCTTGGCAACCCATCGAAGTCCGCCAATACAACCAGGTGCCGGAACCCATTTGCTGACACCCACTTCTCCCTTTTTCTCTTATCCTAGGGCTTGACATCCTAGCTAAGCCGTCAACATTGGGCTTGGCATCCCGCTGAAAGTCGTTTCCACGCCTAGGTTCCGATGCCCACATTTCTGGAACCCGCATGATTCTACCCATCATTTCTACAACCCCAGAGCAAACTAGTGAGGATGAATCAGCATGACTATGGGCAGAAGGAAAGCTCTCGGATCTCTCCTCTCGGCCCGTCTTTGTCGCCTAAGGGTCACTTCTACTGGACAAGGGAACTACGTTCCCAAACTCAAACGCGTGAATGTCCAAGTAGTTATCTCTTGACGTGAGGCGAGCCACCTTTCATTCCCTTGCAGGTCCAGATAGTACGATTGGGTTGGAACAGCTACCTTGCGCAAACTCTATCACGGGCACCCGCTTGAAAACCCCTATACAGAAGCAACGAAACAAAATGCCAGAAAAGGAGTCACCAGAAAACGTCCCGACCTTTCTACACAACACGGCACGGATATTCATGTATGAGGGGAAGGGACAACACTCCTTCTCCAGCTTCGGAACTAATGTATAATCAAGCGTGCAAGCAAAATAACCGGTTGCCAGGTAAGATCAGCCGGCCACCGTCACCATTACCCGAGAACGTTCGACTCCTCAACACAACCCAAGTCAGAACGTCAACTGTCCCAGGCAAAGGTGAGGAAAGTTCGCCCATGCACGCCAGCTCAAACCGTTGGACACCCAGACCACAACCCACGCAAGACGAGACGACGCATAGAAAAATCAGCCGGTTGCCAGGTAAAACGACCGGCCACCGCCACCAGTACCCAGGTACGATCGACTCCTCAACATACCTCGAAAACCATACTTAGATGTATGGGTCGGGTGTGTAACCAGCCCGCCACCAGCAAACCAGTAAGGAAACCCGGTTGCCAGCACCCTGAAAACCATACTTAGACGTATGGGTCGGGCGTTTAACCGACCCGCCACCGGCAAACCAGTAAGGAAACCTGGTTGTCGGTTCCCCGAAAACCATACTTAGACGTATGGGTCGGGTGTACAACCGGCCCGCCACCAGCAAACTGGTAAGGAAACCCGATTGCCGGCACCCCCAAAATCCCCATGGGTGTGCATGGAGGGGTGAAACAGCCGGCAAGCCGTCAGCTGGCCGGTTCAAGGAACCGGCCCTCGTTTCCCCAAAACCCCCATGGGTGTGCACATGGAAGGGGGAAACAACCGGCAAGCCGCCGGCCCTGGTTTCCCCAAAACCCCCATGGCTACGCATAGAGGGGGGGAAACAACTGGCAAGCTGCTGGCTGGCCGGTTCAAGGAACTGGCCCCCGTTTCCCCAAAACCCCCCATGGGTGTGCATGGAAGGGGGAAACAGCCGGCAAGCCGCCAGCCCCTGTTTCCCCATAACCCCCCATGGGTGCGCATGGAAGGGGGAAACAACCGGCAAACCGTCGGCTGGCCGGTTCAAGGAGCTGGCCCCTGTTTCCCCAAAACCCCCATGGCTGCACATGGAAGGGGGAAACAGCCGGCAAGCCGCCGGCCCCCATTTCCCCAAAACCCCCCATGGGTGCGCATGGAAGGGGGAAAGAGCTGGCAAGCCGCCGGCTGGCCGATTCAAGGAACTGGACCCCGTTTCCCCAAAACCCCCATGGCTGCGCATGTAAGGGGGAAACAGCCGTCAAGCCGCCGGCTGGCCGGTTCAAGGAACCGGCCCCCCCCGTTTCCCCAAAACCCCCCATGGGTGCGCATGGAAGGGGGAAACAGCCGGCAAGCCGTCGGCTGGCCGGTTCAACGAACCGACTCCTGTCTCCCCAAAACCCAATGGCTGCACAAATAGGTCGGGAAGGCAGCCGACCAGCCGTTGGTCTAGCAAGCCGATAAGATAACCTGGCTGCCGACTCCCCCAAAATTCCCAACATGGCATGAACGTGGTCTTAGAGTCGCTACTCCAAATCTTGCCCACAAACTCACAAGAACACTCGAGAAGATAGTTATGGAGAAGTTTCCATTAAATTTAAAATATTATTCATCATTTAAAAGGGGCGGGGTACAAACAGACTACTCCTCCTCAGAAGACTCTAAGGGTTCAAACCTTCGGGGCTCAAATCTCCGGGGGTCGGTTCTCTGGCGCTCCCGCCTCCGTAGGTCACGAGCCCGCTCCCACCGCTCTATCCAGTCGACTAGCCGGATCAACCGAACTTCTCGACTCAACAGTTGGATAATCACTTCATCTCGAGCATAGAGACGGTCTAGCGACGCGCGCAAATCCTTGGCATAATCCGGGTTTAGAGAAGTTCCACTGGTAGACCGTGAAGCAGAAGTAGGAGCAGGAGGATGGCGCCCGGTCCGGTTGACCGCCCGCCAGATGACGAGCTAGACCACTTAGAGGCAAGCCTCTCGTACTGACCCAAGTTGACTGATGTAATGGGTTGGGTATGGAGCGGAACCCTCTGCCGGCCTCTGGTTGAGATACAGAGGAAGTGGGCCAGCTCCACCATCGCCTCCCCAAAGAGCAACTGGCTACGAGGCCGCCGGACCAGGAGAATCACGCCACGCATCTGGCGCCTAACCGCCACTGCCCAGTTCACTTGGCAACTCGTTACCACCGCGAAAGTCGCAAGGTAAGTCGCCACGCTAATTTCGTCCCAATGCCCCCCTTTCGAGAGGATTGTGTTGTTGAGGACAAAGGAGACGAGGTGGGCGACCAGGTTCAGGTCTCGAGCCTTAATGATCCGTTGGTCAAAATCAGCATCCACGGCAACTACCGCATTGATGTCACTGATGCTCCAAGGAATGTTCGACAGGGGGGAGAAAATGTCCATACCGATGAAGCGGAGTCCCAACACCTTGAACAGAAGCGCGTCAGAGAATTCTATCGGTCCCGAATGAAGGCTCAGATAAAGTCGCGACTCCACCTCCGATAGGTTGCAGTACATCTCGACCACCAAGCCGGGGACGGTCTCGACCCGGCGGAAGTCCTGGACGAAAGGAAGCAAGCCTTGCTTGGCAAACAGCTGCTCCACCTCCGGCAATCGGTCGAACTTGGCTGGCCTCCCATGTAACATCGTCTTGATGGCCAAGCGGCCGTCGACGGGGGATGCCAAATCCTGATCAGTTTCTGGGGGAGCCATGTTGTCAGCCGCCGCCTCCTCAGAACCTGTCGGAGTTCGATACCAAGGGAGTGCCAGCCAGACCGATCCCGCCTCCGACGCCACATCATCAAGAATCTCGAACGGCCCTGATGGAGTTCCGGTGAGACGCTGTTGCCAGTCCACGGTGGCCTTGCGACGCATCCGGTGCCACGAGCTTTGAAGGGGAGTCTCCATAGAAGCCTCGCATTCCATTGGCACATGTGAGCTAGAAGCACCAGAGCTCCATCGCCGTTCTCCCAACCACCAGTGAGACATGGCCTCGGCCGAAGTAGCATCGCAGCCATTGCCAGTTAATTCAAAGAAAACGGCCAAGCGGGCCGACTCGGCCTGGTTAGGACAGTTGAGCTCCTCCGTCGGCATGTTCCTCAAAGTTGTCGGCAGAAGATTGAATCATCGTCGCATAGACACAGAAGCAGATTGGCGGACGTGCCCCGTAACATTTTTGGTGCGAGGCATATTGATTAACGCTCAAGGGAAGAAATTAAGGAAAGATGGAAGAAAATCCAAACGAGAACTCAAGGGAGGAGTGAAAACGAGAGGGAGGGATGAGAAAATCTCCAACGACCTCCCCACTTTTTATAGGAAAATGAGTTACCTGGATTCCACATGGTTGGAAGCGGCAACCGGTTCAAAAACTGGTTGCACAAAAATCAAGAAAGCTGAAATGATTCCTGACAACTTTTAAAAGGTAAGGTCAAGGCATTGTAACCGAGAAAGTTGCACGGAAACCGAAAAAGACAAACGAAAATTGAGAAAAGTACAGAAGCACGCGAGGCCTTCGTCCGGTTGTCGCCTCCTACTAGGCGGAAACTACGTGAACAGCTGGCTCAAAGGTAAAATTACAAAAGTACGATAGGACCATTCACTGTGTCCGTTGCAGCTTTTTCAATTATGTCACCAGCTGGTTGCCGCCTCCTGCTAGGCGGCAACCATGTGAATAGCTGGCTCGAAGGTAAAATTGCAAAGGTACGACATGACCACTGTGACAGTGGCAGCTTTTGAAAAAACAACGTACCACATCCTCAGCCGGTTGCCGCCTCATGGGAGGCGACAACCACGTAACCAACCAGACGAAAAGTAATGTCACAAAAATCATGATGTGACTATTTACAACAACTTTTAGAAAAGAAACACGTGAAGCCTTCACATCACATCCCGGTGGCCGGCTCCCACAAGGTGGTTGCCGCATGATCAGCCGTTCAAGATCTAAGACGTGGAGAGATACGGCCCAACCTTTGGGCACGACACACGAACACTTTCCACCTTGTTACCCGGTCACCGGCACCCACAAGGTGGCTGCCGCGCAACCAACTGGCTAGCAATATGGCATCCCCTGGTCAAGTGACCGAGGGTGTAAACCCGATTCTATTATCCGACCTACAATAGATAATTCATGAAAGCGTGAAATCTCGCAGAACCTACTGTCTACACATGGAGGGTCATTCAACCCTAGGATGTCGGTTTCCTTCCTCAAAAGTCATACAACCTCACCTTGGGAGGGGCGAAACTTTGAAGAGCGAAGGATTTTCAGATGGGAGGAATTTCCTGGGAAGAAGGTTGACACCCTCGGGAGAAACGACCGTCCACCGATTCCGAAGGAGGAAAGCAGCTCGGGGCCCCAATGCCTTTTTGCCGTGCTGGAGCGAGGACTTCTGATCCCTGTTGATGACCCCCCCCCTACAGGTAAGTCCTTCCACCCATGCCATTTTACGTATGTTTTTTACGATGTTTCGTCGAGCTCCGACCGCATAACACCTTCCTTATGCAACGGAACGGTCGGAGGGCGAACTCGGGTATCATTCTTTCGGAAACACGTCCGAAGGTACCAATGGCCGCCCTCCTGGCTGGGTGAATTCACCCGGCCCGGTCGAGCTCAGTTCACTCGTGACCCTTCTGTCGGGTCTTTTTACATGGAAACTCTAAGTTTCCAGCAGGTTTTACGAATTTTTATACGATCTCCACAGGTCTTTCTTGGGGTCCCGAAAAGATTTCCGAGATGACACCACCAGCCAGGATGCCAGTGGCGGCCGTTCGGGTGTACGAACACATACAACCCGACGGTCCCCGTACATTTTTCCAGGAGACATAAGTATACTCTCCCGATGCCTTGGAAATGTTTCTAGGATTACACCACCGGCAAGGATGCTGGCGGCGGCCGTTCGGGTGTACGAACACGTACAACCTGACGTTCCCCGTACGTTTTTTCGAGAGACGTAAGTATACACTCCCGATGCCCCGGAAAAGTATCCAGGATGATGCGACCGGCAAGGAAGCCGGCAGTGGCCGTTCGGGTGTATGAAATGTACAACCCGATGGTTTTCATTTTTATCAGAAAATATAAGTCCTCCGTTAAATCTCATGCGTTTACAGACGTCATGAGAAAAAAGGGTGGGGAGACAGCCGGTAAGCCGCCGGCTGGCCGGTTCAAGGAACCGGTCCCCGTTTCCCCAAAACCCCCAATGGGAGCGCATGAAGGGGGAAACTGCCGGCAAGCCACCGGCCCCCGTTTCCACAAAATCCCAATGGGTGCGCATGAAGGGGGAAACAGCCAGCAAGCTGCCGGCTGGCCGGTTCAAGGAACCGGCCCCCGTTTCCCCAAAACCCCCATGGGTGTGCATGGAAGGGGGAAACAACTAGCAAGCTGTCGGCTGGCCGATTCAAGGAACCGGCCCCCGTTTCCCCAAAACGCCCATGGCTGCACAAGGAAGGGGGAAACAGCCAGCAAGCCGTCGGCTGGCCGGTTCAAGGAACTGGCCCCCATTTCCCCAAAATCCCCCACGGGTCTGCACGGAAGGGGCAAACAACCGGCAAGCCGTCGGCTGGCCGGTTCAAGGAACTGCCCTCGTTTCCCCAAAACGCCCATGGCTACACATGGATGGGGAAAACAGCCAGCAAGCCGCCGGCTGGGGTTCAAGGAACCGGCCCCCGTTTCCCCAAAATCCCCCATGGGTGCGCATGGAAGGGGAAAACAGCCGGCAAGCCATCGGTTGGCTGGTTCAAGGAACCGGCCCCCGTTTCCCCAAAACCCCCATGGCTGCACATGGAAGGGGGAAACAGCCTGCAAGCCGCCGGCTGGCCGATTCAAGGAACCGGCCCCCGTTTCCCCAAAACGCCCCATGGGTGCACATGGAAAGGGGAAATAGCCGGCACGTCGCCGGCTGGCCGGTTCAAGCAACCGGCCCCGTTTCCCCAAATCCCCGTGGGTGCGCATGGAGGGGGGAAACAGCCGGAAAGCCACCGGCTGGCCGGTTTGAGCAACCGGCCCTCATTTCCCAAAATCGCCATGGGTGCGCATGGAGGGGGGGGAAACATCTGTGAAGCCATCGGCTGGTCGGTTCAAGGAACCGGCCCCTGTTTCCCCAAAATCCCCATGCGTGCGCATGGAAGGGGGAAACAGACGGCAAGCCGCCGGCAGGCCGGTTCAAGGAACCAGCCCCTGTTTCCCCAAAACCCCGCATGGAAGGGGGAAACAACCGGCCAGCCGTCGGCTGTCCGGTTCAAGTAACTGGCCCCCATTTTCAAAAAATGCCCATGGCTGCACATGGAAGGGGGAAACAGCCAGCAAGCCGCCGACCCCCGTTTCCCCAAAATCCCCCATGGGTGCGCACGGAAGGGGAAACAGCCGGCAAGCCGCTGGCAGCCCGGTTCAAGGAACCGACCTCTCTTTGCCAAAAACCCCAATGAGTGCACATGGAAGGGGGAAATAGCCGGTAAGCCGCCGGCTGGCCGGTTCAAGGAACGGACCCCTGTTTCACAAAAATCCCAATGTGTGCGCATGGAAGGGGGAATCAGCCGGCAAGCCGCCGGCAGGCCGGTTCAAGGAACCAACCCCTGTTTCCCAAAAATCCCCATTGGTGCGCATATAACGGGGAAACAGCCGGCAAGCCGCCGGCAGGCCG
Source organism: Amphibolis antarctica (assembly GCA_024699675.1). Classification (NCBI taxonomy): domain Eukaryota; kingdom Viridiplantae; phylum Streptophyta; class Magnoliopsida; order Alismatales; family Cymodoceaceae; genus Amphibolis; species Amphibolis antarctica. The sequence continues at coordinate 8,767 of JAMKPZ010001905.1, forward strand.
GTTCAAGAAACCGTCCCCCATTTCCCCAAAACCCCCATGGGTATGCATGGAAGGGGGAAGCAACCGACGAGCCGTCGAATGGCCGGTTCAAGGAACCGGCCCCCATTTCCCCGAAACGCCCATGGCTGCAAATGGAAGTGGGAAACAGCCAGCAAGCCGCCGGCTAGCCTGTTCAAGGAACCGGCCCCTGTTTCCCCAAAATCCCCCTTGCGTGCGCAGGGAAGGGGGAAACAGCCGGCAAGCCACCGGCCCCCGTTTCCCAAAAATCCACATGTGTGCGCATGGAAGGGGAAACAACCGGCAAGCCGTCGGCAGGCCGGTTGAAGAAACCGGCCCCCGTTTCCCCAAAACCCCCCATGGGCAGGGAAGGGGGAAACAGCCGGCAAGCCACCGACTGGCCGGTTCAAGCAGCTGGCCCCCGTTTCCCAAAAATCCCCATGTGTGCGCATGGAAGGGGGAATCACCCGGCAATCCACCGGCTGGCCGTTTCAAGGAACCGGCCCCGTTTCAAGGAACCGGCCCCGTTTCAAGGAACCGGCCCCGTTTCCCAAAAATCCCCATGGGTGCGCATGGAAAGGGGAAATAGATGGCAAGACGCCGGCAGGCCGGTTCAAGGAACCGGCCCCCGTTTCCCAAAAAACCCATGGGTGCGCATGGAAGAGGGAAAAAACCGACAAGCCGCCGGTCCAAGGAACCGGCCCCCATTTCCCAAAAACCCCCATGGCTGCACATGGATGGGGGAAACAGCTAGCAACCCGCCGGCTAGCTGGTTCAAGGAACCGGCCCCGATTTCCCAAAAATCCACATTGGGTGCGCACGGAAGGGGGAAACAGCTGGCAAGCCGCCGGCTGGCTGGTTCAAGGAACCGGCCCCCGTTTCCCCAAAACCCCCATGGCTGCACATGGAAGGGGAAAACAGTTGGCAAGCCGTTGGCTGGCTGGTTCAAAGAACCGGCCTTCGTTTCCCCAAAACCCCCCATGGGTGCGCATGGAAGGGGGAAACAGCCGGCAAGTCGCCGGCTGGCCGAATCAAGCAGCCGGCCCCCGTTTCCCCAAAATCCCCATGGGTGCGCATGGAGGGGGGAAACAGCCGTAAAGCCGCCGGCTGGCCGGTTCGAGGAATCGGCCCTCGATTCCAAAAATCCCCATGGGTGCGCATGGTGGTGGGGGAAACAGCCCGGAAGCCACCGACTGGCCGGTTCAACGAACCGACCACCGTTTCCCAAAAATGTGCATGTGTGCGCATGAAAGGGGAAACAGCTGGCAAGCCGCCGGCAGGCTGGTTGAAGAAACCGGCCCCCGTTTCCCCAAAACCCTGCATGGGTGCGCATGGAAGGGGGAAACTGCCGGCAAGCCGCCGGCTGGCCGATTCAAGCAGTCGGCCCCCGTTTCCCAAAAATCCCCATGTGTGCGCATGGAAGGGGGAATCAGCCGGCAAGCCGCCGGCAGGCCGGTTCAAGGAACCGGCCTCCGTTTCCCCAAAATCCCCATGAGTGTGCATATAAGGGGGAAACAGCTGGCAAGCCGCCGGCAGGCCGGTTAAAGAAACCGGCCCCCATTTCCCCAAAACCCCCATGGGTGTGCTTGGAAGGGGGAAGCAACCGACAAGTCGTCGACTGGCCGGTTCAAGGAACTGGCCCCCGTTTCCCCGAAACGCCCATGGCTGCACATGGAAGGGGGAATAAGCCAGCAAGTCGCCAGCTAGCCTGTTCAAGGAACTGGCCCCTGTTTCCCCAAAATCCCCCATGGGTGCGCATGGAAGGGGGAAACAGCCAGCAAGCCGCCGCCCCCGTTTCCCAAAAATCCTCATGTGTGCGCATGGAAGGGGAAATAGCCGGCAACCCGTCGGCAGGCCGGTTGAAGAAACTGGCCCCCATTTCCCTAAAACCCCCCATGGGTGCGCATGGAAGGGGGAAACAGCTGGCAAGCCGTCGGCTGGCCGGTTCAAGTAGTCGGCCCCCGTTTCCCAAAAATCCCCATGTGTGCGCATGGAAGGGGGAATCAGCCGGCAAGCCGGCAGCAGGCCGGTTCAAGGAACCGGCCCTCGTTTCCCCAAAATCCCCATGGGTGCGCATATAAGGGGGAAACAGCCGGCAAGCTGCCGGCAGGCCGGTTCAAGAAACCGGCCCCCATTTCCCAAAAACCCTCATGGGTGTGCATGGAAGGGGGAAGCAACCGACAAGCCGTCGGCTGGCCGGTTCAAGGAACCGGCCCCCGTTTCCCCGAAACGCCCATGGCTGCACATGGAAGGGGGAAACAGCCAGCAAGCCGCTGGCTAGCCTGTTCAAGGAACCGGCCCCTGTTTCCCCAAAACCGCCATGGGTGCGCACGGAAGGGGGAAACAGCCGGCAAGTCACCGGCTGGCCAGTTCAAGGAACCGGCCCCCATTTCCCCAAAACCCCCCATGGGTGCACATGGAAAGGGAAACAACCGGCAAGCCGTCGACTGGTCGGTTCAAGTAGCCGGCCCCCGTTTCCCCAAAATCCCCGTGGGTGCGCATGGAGGGGTTCCCAAAATCCTCATGGGTGCGCATTGAGGGGTGGGAAACAGCCGGGAAGCGACCGACTGGTCAGTTCAAGGAACCGGCCCCCGTTTCCCCAAAATCCCCATGGGTGCGCATGGAAGGGGAAACAACCAGCAAGCCGCCGGCAGGCCGGTTCATGGAACCGGCCCCTATTTCCCCAAAACCCCCATGGGTGCGCATGGAAGGGGGAAACAACCAGCAAGCCGTTGGCTGGCCGGTTCAAGGAACCGACCCCCATTTCCCCAAAACGCCCATGGCTGCACATGGAAGGGGGAAACAGCCAGCAAGCCGACAGTGGCCATTCGGGTGTACCCTCTCGGCTGGATTTATGTGTTTTCGTCCGGTGTCCACATATCCTTCCCGGGAGGCGTAAGTCTACCCTCCCGATGCCCCCATTTGATTTCCGGGATGACGTCCACGGCAAAGAAGCCGGCGGTGGCTGTTCGAGCGCACGAACATGTACAACCCGACGGTGCCTGTTTCTTTTCCTAGAGGCATAAGTCTACCCTCCCGATGCCCCAAAAGGATTTTCGGGATGACGCTGCCGGCAAGGAAGCCGGTGGTGGCCATTCGGGTGTATGAACATGTACAACCCGACGGTGCCCGTTTCTTTTCCGGGAGGTGTAAGTCTACCCTCCCGATGCGCCGAAAAGATTTCCGGGATGACGCTGCTGGCAAGGAAGTCGACGGTGGCCATTCGGGTGTACGAACACGTACAACCCAACGGTGCCTGTTTCTTTTCTGGGAGGCGTAAGTCTACCCTCCCGATGCCCCGGAAAGAATTCCGGGATGATGCCGCCGGCAAGGAAGCTGGCGATGGCCGTTCGGGTGTACGAACACATACAACCCGACGGTGCCTGTTTCTTTTCCAGGAGGCGTAAGTCTACCCTCCTGATGCCCCAGAAAGATTTCCAGGATGACGCAGTCGGTAAGGAAGCCGGCGGTTACCATTCGGGTGTACAAACATGTACAACCCAACGGTTCCTGTTTCTTTTCCGGGAAGCGTAAGTCTACCCTCCTAATGCCCCGGAAAGATTTTTGGGATGACGCCGCTGGCAAGGAAGCCAGTGGTGGTCATTCGGGTGTGCAAAGAAGCACAACCTGATGATTCTAGTTTTTTGGAAAATACAAGCCCTCTGTTAAAACCCCCATGCTTTAATGAACAACATTTGCACAGATGATTCGAGGAACCAACCGGCTTGTCGAACCGGTACAAATAACCGGCCACCGGTTCCCCGAAAACCCATCTTTGCGTAGATGGTTCGGGGAATCAGTTGACCTGCCTTTGGCGAACCGGTATAAAAATCGATAGCCGATCCCCAATCTCCGGGAAATGTAAGTCTACATTCCCGATGCCCTGGAAAGATTTTCGGGATGTCGTCTCCGACATGCATCCTTGCCAGCCCTGGCCAAGTAATAATGCAAGTTCTCATCTCTATTATGGGGATAGGACGCGACAGCCGGTATATCCAACCGGCTGTCCGGCGGCGCTGGAAAGTTTTTCGGGGAAAGGTCACATGTGGCCAGACTGACTATCGTAGTTTTCTGTTTTAGAGCCGGACAGAGGCTGGGATTGCCCGGGCTGTCTGGGGTTGCCTAACACCTTCCCCAACAGTACCCTGAGCCCTGTGTCCAGTTCTCTCATGTTACACGATTTTACGTAATTCCCGTAGTTTTATCTTTTCGATAGTGGAAGGACACTTCCCCATCCGATTTTCCTTATTTTCTACCCAAAAATAAGGTGGCAACTCCGTTCAACGAGCCATCAACTGCACGTGGTCATGCGCTCATACAAACACATTTCAATTCTCTGTACCTCGGTCCATCTGCCGGCGGGGCCGACTGAAACCCATGGGCTTCCGGGTGATAGCCGGATGAAAGAGAGGGTACATCTGATGTAGCTACTGCAGCTAAACCAGAAATAGGTGTGCCCTGCAAAATGTATAAGGGGCCAGATTTGACACCCTTCATTACAACAAATGTA
>JAMKPZ010001906.1:0-39145 GCA_024699675.1 Amphibolis antarctica
GTACATCCTTCTCTACCATTGATCTTGAAATAGCCTTACAAAAAGGTACACGAAGTTGTACTATTCACCCTATTCCTAACTTTATTTTCCATGATCATTTGCATTTGAGTTTTCAAGATTTTGCTATTAACGTTACCTCTAAGTCTATTCCAAAAAATTACTTGAAGGCACTACAGGTACCTCATTGGAAGGCTGTTATGGACAACGAAATGGTTACTCTTACCTCTTGGTAGACGTAGGCGCTTGTTCCTCACCACTCAAATGCATGTGTCATTATTTGTGACATAATAATGAACTCTCCTAAATCTATAACAAAAAAAGTATTGCCAAAGGAAAAATCCCACTCATCAAGAAGTCACCATTGAAGAAGACTGAGTTTGTTTGTATGATGTTTATCTTAGTTATTCAATCATGATCTTTCCTTGGCTATTGTAATGCTTGTATCATTTGTAAGGAAGAGATGTAAACATCCAGAGGCTAGTTCTATATAAAAAGCATTTCACATAAAGTGGCAGGTAGTTCTTCAATAGCTTTTCTTTTCTTCAATAGCTTTTTGGCATGATATGTAGTTAGCAGAGGAACGACTATCTATAAGTTACTCAAACATCTACAATCTAGCAATAAACAGAGAATCCCTTGTCTGTGAGATGGGAACATAGACTGGCTATGCATGGTGTGGAGCCTGGAGCTTTGTGGGAATCTGTCAAACCTGGAAACAGAGGATTTTATATCACTCATGCAAGCTCTAAAACAGTCAACCCACCAACTGGAAAGAAGGATGAATTAGTGTGGTTTGGAGATAGTTTGGGTGCATTTACGGTGACTAACTGCTACAACATAATGGTGGGAGACACTGACAAGGTCTGACTAGAACAAAGAATGATTTGGAATTACAAGGCACTTCTCAAAGTTAATCAGTTCAAGTGTCTTCACTTACTGACAGAATTACCTCCAATCTCCAATGCCAGGGCGGGAAAAGCAGACACCATTTACAAATTATACCATCAGGCACCTGAAGACAACAATCACTTATTTTTGGATTGCTGCATTACTAATAAGTTAGAGTGGACTCCCGTCTAGGGTAATTCAAGATGATCTACGGTTCAACTCAAATGAAAGTTTCCAATGAATTTAGCTTGAACTGATCAAGGGCAAAATGCCCAATTCCAAACAGAGGTTATTATGGTTGATGCATGCTAAATGACAGCTTGTCAGGATAAAAAGAAACAACTGCATTTTAGAAAGGAGACTTGCAGAGAGGACTTGCTACAAAAGTGGAGCCTTTTTAAATGCTGAGAAGGGGTTTTTATAACCTTCACTTAATTTCATTTCTGTAATTGTGCTTTTATTATGGGTGTATGATCATCTTGATCTCCATTTATATTTTTCTTATTAATTAATAAGATTCCTATTTCATTTCAGAAAAAAAAAACCTTAGAGTAATAATTGTTTCTTATGAGATAGAACAATGAAAAATTATCATTTATAAAGCAAAACTACTCCCAAATAACCTTTCAGTGGCTAAAAAAATGTAATACTTGATTCAAGTTGAGTAACCATTGGAAAAAGAATGCAAGATCACCTCAGCAAGCATATGATCAGCTTCATCAAACACAAGTATCTTCATTTCCCGTGTGCTCAACTTTTTGGCTGTCATCCACTTCTTAATTGTACCAGGGGTCCCAATTACCACATGTTCAGTAATTGGCACCATCCTTGCGGTTGTCACGTAACTTGAAGGATCAGTGGGTATGGCACATTTCGAAGTGATGCCTGTATACTTGCCCATCTTCAAGAGTACTGCCTGGTTCTGTGGGTTTTCATTTTATCCAATCAGGATGCAAACCAAAAACCCAGAATAATTTATGTGTCTTTGTCTGTGTGCGTGCATGTGAGTGCATGTTTGTGTGTTGTTAGCTGACCTGTAATGCCAGTTCCCTTGTAGGGCATATGCAGAGTGCCTGAGGAATTCTTTTCTTGGGATCAACTCTGCTCAACATGCCAAGAACAAAACATGTTGTCTTTCCTGAACCATTGTGAGCTTGAGCTATCAGGTTCTTGTGGGGAGGAGAAAGAATCATTGGAAGGGTCACTGCTTGTATCTTGCTAGGCCTCTTGAAGTCCATTTCATTGTATATCCCCCGTAGCAGCTCTTGCGACAAATTCAGGTCTTCAAACGTTACTGCAGAAGTGTACACTGTATCCCCTGACGTAACCTAAGAAGGAAGTGATGGCACCATGTAAAAAATGTCAAAGATATCGAAAATCAAATTTGAACGTCAATATTATTTTTATTCTTTTCATTTTCAGGTTTTTTTTTTAAAGTCCCTTCATCTAAATAAACAATCGAGAGTAAGTTTCTGAAAATCCCCCTTCGAAATTACGAAGACAAGACCCAAAATTTACCAGAAAACATCTCCGAAATTCATACGAACTACAAGGAGTTATCGACATCTCCTATGTAAGTCTATAAAAGAGAGAGAAAGGTAATGAATGACAATAAACTTGGGAGTAAAAGGAATAAATGGAGAAAATTACCGCAGTGATACTTGAGTCGTCCGGCTCGTCAAGGCCCTCACCTCTCTCCTCCACGGAGAGCGAGCCTAGGTTACCGACATCCTCCTCTTTGGCTGTTTCGGATGGAGACGGCTCATCCTGGTCGGGCTCCTCGTCAGCCCATGACCTCCTCTTCTCCTCGGCTTTTGGAACTGGGAGGGCTGGGTGGGCGGCCGATTTCACCACCTCTTCTTCCGCCTTCGTATCTGTGGCGGTGCTGTCCGACATCACGACCGAAGGTAGAAGACGGCCGACGGCTGGTTGCAGAGATGAGTCGGTGGGAAGCCAAGTGGATTTGCCGACCCAACCAGCGCGTACCCTCTCCTTTTTGTATAATATTTTCGATAGAAAATGATTTTTTTTTTTTGCAAATATGTAATTGTAAATGTACGTTGTGTATATACAATTTGTTAAAAATAAATAAATTTTTAATTTATTTTTTTAATAAAATTAAATTTAACAAAAATAAATTTAATTTATAAATATTTATCAACATATTAGAGTTAATTAGACAAAAGTACGTAAGAAAACTCAAGTTAATTAAATTTTAAAAGATTTATATCCTATGAATCTGAACTTTATTTTTATTATAAATTGAAAAATAAACAGTATTAACAGAAATAAATTAAATTTATTTTCACATATACAAATTTTATAAAAATTAAATTTAGTTTAATTTAATTCTCGTATATACAACCGACTCAAAAATATAAAATAACATACTTTTAAAAAAAATAATATATATAATAGCATGAGAAGGTTAATATTAAGTTGTGGATGATAGATTTGTAATTGTATTTCGTAAAAATAAAATGATAACATTATCAAAGTATCGTGGACTAAAGAATAATGCCTCGTCTGAGATTAGATAGTTTTAAGAGTTCGGTAAAATTAAATTTAAAAATAAAAATAAAAATACTTACAAAATAAATAAAAAAATTACATAATAAAAAGTGACTTTAAAAAACAACTAAATCCAAATGCTTAACGCAACATGACATTATATTATATTATATTATATCATGAGGTAATGTAATATTTCCTTTTGTAAATGGCAATTTAGGAAAATAAAAAAGGGCAGAATGCCAGAATGGCATTTTTATATGATAATATAAATTTCGAAACACGTGTAGTGGCGTAGTGCCGTCCAAGAAATCATATTAACCATATTTTTGCATGCGTGGTATCGAAATAACAACGGTGAGATGTTATAATTATCTTTTGAGCTTAATTATTGACTATTTATTTTAATAGTTTTATTATGTATTACATAGTAAAAAAAATTAAATTTTTTTAAAAACTTTTAAAGTGTGTTCACATTCCTTACTTCAACATTCAAATCAATTTTTTCCTCACTCTACCAACGAAGTAAACAACATTTTATCATTTACATTACATTTTTTGAGATAACTTGAAAAAAAAAGATTTTTGTTTAAACAAACAAAATTTCTTTTAATAGATATTAAGACAGATGAAATCAATAAAATTTTCTTGTCTCAAGTGAAACTTTTTCTAGTAGATATTAAAACAAATAAAAAAAATTTCTTATATTTGGTTATTTTAATTAAATTGTAAACGAATATTATTTAAAATATATAAATATTAATGTGATAGAAGACATGATGATAAAATAATGAGAAAAGTACATTAGAAAATATAAAGTTAATAATGAAAATTAAAAGTACTTATAAAAATTAGAAATAATATTCGTAAACGAAGTCTTAACCTGTATTTGACTATAAAGAATTGTAGAGTAATTTTTTAGTTATAATCATTAGAAAAAATTTAAACATTTAAATCTTTATAGTTGAACACAAATTTTTCTTAATAATTTGTGAAGCGTGTATACGTTTAAATTTTTTCTAATAATTATAATTAAAAAATCACTCTACCAATTTTTATAGCCAACCACAGCCTTAGTTTACACAAACATCTCATTTTTTACTTTCCTTTTCAAACTATCTATTTCTTAATCTAAACTCTCGTTTAAGTAAAAGTACAATAATATCGTAAAAATGTGTATCACTAAAATCAAACTATAATACAAAAATGTCAATACATATTAAAATTCAAACTTTTATATAAATATAACTATAACATAAATTTTCTGTCAAGCATTAGATTAGATGCTTAGTCAATAATCAATAATTTATCTGGGAACTAAAGTTGCATCACCAACTATTTGGTTAGGATTGTCAATAGTTTTTTTTTAATGCGTCAAGACTGAATATTGATAGTGAAAATTGACTAGTTTTAAAACAACAAGTAAATGTTGATCACATTATCACAATGAGAATGAAAATTGACTGAATTAATCACACATGCACCAACTTTTATCAAATGCCGAATTATACGTGATAGTCATCTCAAAATTCGCATTTTTCTAAGATTGTTAAATTGTGGTTTAATTATATGTTTTTGTTTTGTAATCGTAATCAATGGGACAAACCCTGATTTAAATACAGGCATTTTTCTCATATGCCTACAAAATATTTTCTGATAAAGAAACCAATTAATACTGCTGTGAATGATTGCTGTTAGGTTCTTCCAGCTATGCACTGTATGATGCTCTATGCGAAAAAAAAAATTCCAGCGATGTATGTATAATATTTTTGGAACAATTTTTTACCAGTATGTAATGATTCATCTGAATTTTCATTATGCTGCTAAAAAGTTATCTGAAATATTACTCACTTTTTGTCACAAAAAGTAAAGAATTTTTTGCCACGTCTTTGAACAAGAACATAACGGTCATTTTACTTTTTTCCCGTTAATGCAGTCTATTTCCCCTCCAGCGAGCGTTGCCAACCGCTCGCGCGCGTCCAAAACCCGCGCAAACGAACGGTGGCCAAAATGGCCCCGGGTCCATTCCGGCGATTCCGCGGCAATGATGCCGAAGAATCGCCGCAACTGGCGGCAATGGATGGCGGTCGGCCATGCATCGTTCGTCTGCCGTGGACAGGTGTGATAGCGTGATTGAGTGGGAGAGGTGACTGACAGGATCGTCGGGCTCCTCTCTCGGTCCCCCTCTCCATGTGTAGATCTTAAACGGGGGGTTCGGTTCTGCTCAAGGCAGAGATGTTTCCAGTCGGGTACGTATGCTTCGTCCATTGAATGCATTCATGGTTGGGCACTTTTGCCTTGGTATATTTCTTCTCCTTTTGTTCGGATGTTTCATTTGTTTTTTCAAAGAATGAGTATTTTTTTTCAGACTTCTCAAGTAGATTTTGCAATGATTTAGAGCAACAGATTTTTGATTCAGCAAGGAAACCGACAATGGCGTTACTGGCTTCTTTCTCTACGAAGAGGGCCCTAAAGACGGTGGTCCTGATATTCAAGCTGCCATATTGTACCCAGTGGGGACAGAGTCTGCTCATTTCTGGTTCTGAACCACTTCTTGGTTCTTGGAATGTGAAACAAGGATCAGTTTTGACTCCATTCCATCAAGGTGATGAGCTTTTTTGGTCCGGAAGAATCGCTGCTCCCATTGGATTCAGTTGTGAATACCATTATTACTTGGTAGATGATGATAGGAGTATTCTGAGATGGGAGGCTGGGAAACCACATAAGTTATCACTGCCTGAAGGAATTCAAGAAGGAGAGATAGTCGAGATTCATGACCTTTGGCAGGTTCTAATAGTCTTCACTTGTTATCTTCCGCTCTGGTAGTTGGAAGAAAATAGTTTCCAGGATCATTTTTTTGCGTCCCTATTCTTATATTTTAATGCAGTTCTTATTATTATCTACCACTTCCTTTTTCTTCTTGTTATTGCTTTTAGGTTTTATTCTCGTGAAATGCATAGTTGACAACCTATTGCAACAATAGTGTACACTTTCTATTTAAATCAAATTGCTCCCAACTTTTATCGTGAAATTAATGAAAGTAATTAATTCTAACAGGTTATTAAAAAAATCATTCGGGATTATTAATTTATCATGTATTTTTCTCTCTTACAACATTTACAAGTTCTTTACAATTTATTTCTAGTGTATGTTGTCCACTACCTAAACACTTCAACCAATTAAGTAACCTTCGACTTCCTTATGATTTGTAATCAATATTTCATGCGAGCAATTTAGGTGGTTAATGCATTCAGAAAGCAATCTCCTTACTTTCCCATGTATAAAAGAAAGGCTTGGAATTCAATTCTCATCCTCTCTATTTAGAATTAGGTGAACTTCACCTACCCCCTCTCTCTTTAACATATATTGTATTATAACATAATATAAATTTATCATTTCAGTTAATATTATTTATTATTAATATATTTATTATTTATTTTTATATCAATTAATTACCTACAGATCATTAATATTAATATTTATATTATAAAATAATTATAGAATTTAAAATATTGATATCATTAATATCACAATATCATTATAATACTTATCAATTAACAACATAGGATAAAGTTTATACATAAATTAATTATTCCTACATTGTAAGCAATAATAATATAATAATACTAATATATTATTATAAATAAATATACTATTTTATTATTGCAACATAACATAACAACATAATCCAAGGGTTATCTTGGGTGTGAGCGGGGCTTTGCTAAGGTGACTCCCTCTCCCCCTATTGTTTAACCATGTGGTAGAAATTTTCAACAGAATGTCTCAGATTGCCATGACCAATGGCAAGCTCTTTGGTTTCTGCCTTAGAGGTGATCTAGATACCATCCATTGCCTTTTATACGTAGATGACACATTTTTTTCTCCAATACATCTTCAGTGTGCTTATTAGGTTTCTTTTGGTGTGCTAATGAGGCCAATGTTAATTTTGTAACTACCACATGTGGTGATATCTTAGATCCCCAAGTGATTTATGCCATCTCACATGTAGACCATCATCTATTGAAAACCCTTTGACATATCAAAGGTTAGGCAGATCACCTATAGGCTACGGGAATGTAACAATTGGTATTAGATTGAAAAGGTGATGGTAAGTGTGGTCAACCAGTGGCTCCCAATATATGCTTGGTTTAAGGTATACCAAGATGATTGATTTGTCTAACTCATGTGAATCAACATGCTTATAGCCATTTACTGATTCAACTAGTTCTTTTTATACTCCTATTTTTTTCCAATTACAGGATGCATCAGGATATCTCTTTTTAAGGAGTGCATTCAAAAATGTCATCTTTGGTGAAATTAGAGGTTCAGAGGCTGAAGTTCCTGTTAGGATTTGTGATAAAGACAAGGACATAAACTTGAAAGGTATGCCATCTCAAGTTCACTCACAAGGGTCGTACATTTTTAAATTTCTTTGAATTTTCATTAATTTGGTTATCATTTTTATTCAAAACGTCTTTAATGTAAAAGTATTGTGATAGTATTCTTTTATTGTTGAGTAGGTTCAATTCTTGTTCAGTTCCAGGTCTGCTGCCCAAGGATAAAGGAAGGCACATCCGTAAGACATAAATAGTGATAATGTGTACTAATTTTTCTAGCAAAAACACTGTCTATTTCAGACATTTTGTGCACAAACCTATTTGCATCTTGATTATTTTTGAATGTTATAACAGCTTTAACTGTCATGCAGCTTCTAAATGATTTTTTATTCCACTAACCTTCTTCAGGTTATTGTAATTGGTAGCACTCAACAGTTAGGCCAATGGAAGACCCTTCATGGTTTAAAACTAAGCTATATTGGGGAATCCGTTTGGGAAGGATATTGTTGGATAAGAAAAGATGAACTACAGCCCATAAAATATCCTTTCATTGCAATGGATATAACTCTTCTTTAAGCTCTTTCATTAGATATGCTTTGTTTCTTCACCCTTAACAATAACTTCAAATACAAGTATTGCCAACATGACAAGGTGGGGCCCATCTCCTTGGAGATTGGGCCATATAGGGAGCTTAACATTGATATATCTGCCGCCAACACTCCAAAATATGTCTATCTTGCAGATGGAATATTTCGGGTATAGATATCATTCTAGGGTGATTACTATTTTATATTGTTAAATGGTGAACACATGTTACTGAAAAGATTTTCTCCCTTGTTAATTTATTTGAAGGAGATTCCTTGGAGAGGGGCTGGCTTTGCAATTCCAATGTTTTCTGTCAGATCCCATGTTGACCTTGGAGTTGGAGAATTTCTTGATCTTAAACTACTTGTTGACTGGGCAGTAGACTCAGGCTTTCATCTTGTTCAACTTTTACCAGTCAATGACACATCTGTTCATGGGATGTGGTGGGATTCATATCCATACAGGTACTGCATAATAATGTTTATGGAATTAACTCGTGCATAAAACTTCTCGCTAGTTTCCTTGAGATCCATACCGGTTTTGTTGGAAACGGTAATGAACATGTGCTCTAAGGAGACTATCACTGACTATGATATACTATTCAACTATAACATAATGGGAATCCTTGAAAATAACTGAATTTTCATTTACAGGATATTGAAACTTTGAAGCATGGGCACAAAATACTGAAAATTCCCTAGTAAAAGGCTTAGAAGTGATATACTTTATTCAGATATATTTCTTTTGGAAGCATAAGCAGCCTGCCATGCATGGACAAATGCTATCTTATTTGATCTTATTACAGGGACAAGAAGACTTCTTCATAAACTTATATTGTTATAGTTTCATACAATCTCTGTCTTGTGTCATTCTATCAGCTTCCCTAAAGTATCATCACACTCCTAAAGTTGAATGTTTAGATTAACTTCCATGGAGCAAACTTTTTTTTATCAACCTTACAAGAGGGAAAATCATTTCTGTAGACTTGTAGAATTATAGTTTCACATAATCTCTACCTTATGACATTCACTAGAGAAGGGAGCTCAAGTCCACCCACCATTTTTTTTTATTTAAGAAATCTCTATCCTAATTTTATTCACTAGGCAAGTAGGTGCTTGCAAACTAAAAATCAAAGGTACAAAATGTGAGAGAGACTAGACCAAAACTCCACCAAGGAAAAGTATAGCGCCAAAGGCCAAACTAAAAGAGAAAAAAAACCAAGAGCCTGCCATTGGATGGGAATTCCAAACGCATGTCACGCCATCCTATGGAAGTTCCTAGCGTAAGCAAGGCCACTCAATGGAAAGTTCCAAGCAACATCCTTGGAAGTTCCGTCTCCAAAACAAGTAGATGCTACTAGTAGCTCAACTACAAAAGTTAGGAATGCCCTACGCATTAAGTAGGATTGTGCTCCAGAGCTCCTCAGGGCTTTAGACTCGTAAATCGATTCGTGACACAATTACCTTCCTGTGGAACCCAACCAATCAATTTAAATTGTTGGACCAATTCAAGCATCTCTTGCCAACACGCAATCCCAGACACATGTGGGCACGCCCCACGAAGGACTGCATCCACCAATTCTCTAACATCTAGCTCAAATTGAACATTCCTGCAATTTCTACCCATAGAAAGATAGAATTCCATACCTACCAGTAAGGCCAAAAGTTTTGTGTGTTTCGGGTCTTAGCTGTTAACGATTCCACCACTACCCATGCAAGCTCACCTTTGTCATTACAGAGGACTCAACCTGCAGTCACCCTTCATTGATTGGTGAACGTGCCATCAATATTGAGCTTCTAGTGTCCTTGGTCCGGTCTTTTCCACACAATCCATTGACTATGAGACAAGCCATCCCTTGGGACCTACATGCCACTTTTGTAGGCAAGAGCGATGGAGGAGAATACCTTTTTGCGGATCATTCCAAAATCTTTGGCTTCCTTTGCCATGATGATCTTACATCTTGCCTTTCAACATTCCTAGAGAATATTGACCACTAAGAATTTGTAGAATTTCCATTCGTTCTACTTGTCGGTGTATCTCAACGATCTTAGAATCCACCGACGCCATTGTTCATTGTTATGGATCTGAAGACCCAATTGAGCACACACCCATTTTCGGAACAGAAACACCCATTCGCTCTCAAAGAACAGATGCACCAGTGAGTCTGCCCCTTTTACCAACTTGCAGCAAGTACACACAAAAAAACCCCACCTAACGTAAAACTTGTCAATAGGAAGAGTATTCCAGAACCACTTCCACAGAAAGAAGGATATTTTCGTTGGTATATATGGTTTCCAAAGGCTCGTGTTCCAGTCCACTTAGGCCCATCTTTCTCAAATAAAATTCCACGCATCGATAGTGGAAAGGGCGCTATCACTAGTCGCCACCCACTCAAACCTGTCCTTGTTTTGAGAAAGCTTGTGAATATCATCTTGCAACTTATCAAACACTTCCGTTGGGATCAAGTTTCTCCAACCAGAGATGTCTAGGCAACTTAATTCCGCCAGCATCCATGATGCCAGTTGAGGATCTGTCAGACCCCAATCTTGCCATGGGCTGATAATCCCACGTCCACCCAACCACCGCATGTGGACCTCTACTCTGCCCCATGCCTCATGTAGACTACGCCATCCATGTGAAGCACCTGCATGAGGAAATACAACACCCTCATAAGTTGCATGAATGTAATCAGACCAAACACTCAAACCTTGTTGCGCCCTCCAAGCCATCTTGATCCTTAGAGCAATCATCATCTTCTTGAAATCTCGCACACCCAAGCCCCCTTTTGACATAGGCTTGTTGATCTTGCTCCACTAGACATAATACTTAGACCTGTCATTGAATTTCCCCACAAGAAATTAGTAGGAAGAAGTTCCCATTAGGAGAAAGATGACCTTTAGCAAGTCCAAAGTGAGGGTGAAGTTATGTTTTATCTTGATACTCAAGGTGAACTATAGTCTTTTATGTATCAGGCAGCCTTTGTATGGATAATGTCTCAATATTGGAGGTGAGCTTTGGTTCATTGTGTATTTGGGCAACTCCTAAATCCATGATAAAGTTCATTTTACCTTTCATATTTTGCTTTTTTGTCGATATGAATCATGTCAAGGTTGGTCCTATTGATGAGAGGTGAAATATTTGAGATGGTTATTTTCATTTCTAGGGTTGCTCCCTATCAATAAGAATGGAATTATAGATAAAATAGCTAAGATGCTATCTTCATTTCCAAGGTCGTTACTTGTTGATGGAGACAAGATTATAAATGGAATAGATATTGAGAGAGTGTTATGGACACACCGGTAAAAAATTGCAAAATTATTCTTTGAAATTAGCCTATCAATAATGTAAAGCACAAGTTCTACCAATAAAGAAAACAGTTAAGCATCTAATGATTGAAGGTTTGCACATCCATTTAAATGTACTTAATGATAATTTGTCTGAGATTGTTGGCATTTCATAGTTGAGGCAAATCCTATTTTTCACCATCTTTAGATATCATGCATAGGTGATAAGTGTGATGGCAAATGTCCCTTGTGATAAGGCAAGGACCATCATATTTGGGAGTATCTTTCCTTTATTCTCCATCTTGGTCATGATAAATGCCCTTTGTAATAAGGTAAGGGCCAGAAAATTCCCTTGAGTCATTTAAAACCCTGGCTAAACCTCTACTTCCACTTGAATAAGGCCCTTTGACCCATAGGTTGAGGAATAAAGGGTTTCCCTATGGGCTATTATTCTATAGTCTCATAGGAATTTTGGTGGTAACTCAAATCTTTTTTTTTTACTTCTCTTTCAAGCTTTCATTTTATGGCTTGACCTATTGGTGATTTAATGTTGTTTTGTTGTTTTGAGGGTACGCTACTGCTATATATCAAACCTTGATACTATGCCCAATTTAGAACACCCTAAAGGTCTTATTTGTTAATTGTGTTCCTTTGTTAGTCATAATGATTCTTGGTAAATTGATTCTACATATGATACACTTAAAAAAGGAATGCTCTTGCTTGCACATTTGTGTTGTTGACTGTGACTTCAGTTTCAACCTATTTAGCAAAGTAATTTACCATCATAAAGACATCAACTATTTATTGTCGTAGAAAAAAGGCTCGATGGTGTTCAATACCCACTAATCAAAAGGTATTGAGGCTTTAACATGTTGATCTCCATGCTCAGAAGTAGCTGGCTCCATTATTTTGGATTGGTTCACTTGGGAGCAAGTTTGGACCATGTGGGGAGAACAAGATGGGTGAAAAAGAGTTCCCATAGATGGCTAATTGAACTTTCTTCTCTCCTCAACTCTTGACGGTCCTCAAACTAGCTTCCCTAAGGCTCTCTTGATCGCCTCTGAGGTTGCAACATGCACTCTTGAATGTGACTATGTGCATGGTCAAAGAACCCCTAATGATTAATTCAGAGACCAAGGATTGTGAAATATCAAATTTTTTAAGAGATTAACGTGGGGTTATATTGTGCATACCTTTGATGAAATCCCATTTATTTGAAGAGGTAAGGTTAATAGTTGTTTTTTGGTATTTTTACTACTTTCAAGATTGAATACTGCATAAAGGATAAAATTGTCTAGTCTTAATCAATCACTGAGAATGGTAATCTTGCGGTTGGAAGCCAATGGTCCGATTCAAAGTGGTTGGTTGATGCACCTCCATTGATCATCTTAGTTGAGATGAATAGTTGAGGATCAATTTCTGTTTGCTGATCCTCGTAAATGGAGTCTCATACGTGGATCTTGCATTATCAGGGCTTGTAGGCAGGTGTGAAGGATCCATTTAGGCTCAATGGATCCAATTGATCTATATCCATACTCATGTGGGAATCTCACATTGCTATTGCTAGTCATGTGTTTATCCTCTTCATTTAATATTTTTATATAGAGGTTTTGTTAGCGGCCATTGAATTAATTTATTCTTCCACAATTTCTTTTTTCCACATCTACAAATGGATCTCTCTACTAAGTCAATTAGACATAAGTTGGATGCTAATATTTCAATATGTTATTAGAGTCATTTCAAATATCCATCCTAGTGTAAATAGAGAAATGTGTAAAGGAAATCACAAGTGAGGAAAAATGTTGGAAAGCCTCATATTATAAAAAATATAGATAGAACTTGTACTTATTCATAGAGGGATAGTTTCACTAAGCGCTTGCCTTTGAGTTGGATGCCACCATTTCAATAGAAGGCTTTTATTATTACACCATTACACCATGAAATATACATCTCTGTAAATTTGTGATTTCATATCCCGTTGCTTGATTAATACTGGTTTTATGTTTTTTCTAATAAAAAAGATAAATTTTAAATAACATACATTTTACATAACTTGTGCTGGCTTGTTTAATTTTTTCTATTTTTTGTTCTGCTGAAATTGGTTAACCTCTGCATACAGCTCTCTATCTGTATTTGCCTTGCATCCTTTGTACCTACGAGTTCAGGCACTCTCAAATAATATCCCAGAGGAAATAAAGGTTTCTTTCTTTTTTATTTCATGTTTTATTCCTTTGCTTTGACATCTAGATGATTCTTTCTTATAGTCATTCTCAATTGCAGCAACAAATGAAAAAAGCAAGAGAGACTCTGGATGGGAAGGTAAAACTTTTGTTATAAAGATTCTTATGTGGAGTAGTTTGAGATCATATTTTTTGGTTAATGAGGTTTATCCTCGATGATTTCTTGTAGCATTATAATTTCCCTATTCAAAAGATTTTACTTATTCCTGCACAGTGAAAACCATAGTTAACATATAATTTTAAATTCAATAAAACAATCCTTGTCCATGAGGAACTGAACTTCACCCTGTAATAGATCTACAATAACAAATATTTGTTTCATTAACCTATAAGGCTATAATTGGATACGGTGTTTCAAGAACCTTAAAAGAGTAAGGACAAATGACATGCTATATTTAGGACTGCCAATACATCAGATTATCCAATTTATCTTAGAAAATTTCATTTTATTGACCCTTAATATTTTTGCATTTTGTGTAAGCACTATGAAATGATGTCTGTGTCAGTGTACAAGACAAATATGGGCATTATTTTCCAGAAATGTGGACTATACATGATGATAGTCGACAGTAAAATTGGGGAAAATAAAGAACTGGCCAAAGATTTACTTGCACTAAATGATATTGATATTGTTTTAAACTCAACTGTTCAAGCAATCCTTGTAGCAATGCCACAATGATTGATAAGGGAGACATACAAAATTGTAATAATTATTGTAGTATTAACTTAATGAGTCATGTTATGAAATTATGGGAAAGAGTAATTGAGCAAAGACTAAGGCATGTAATAAAAATCATAAGAAATCAATTTGGATTTATATTTATGTTGAGTAGGTCAACAATGGAAACTATTCATTTACTTAGACAACTAATAGAAAATTTTAGACTTAAAAATGAACTTTCATATGGTTTTCATTGATTTGGAAAAAACTTATGCTAGAATATTTTAAAACTTATTATAGTGAGCTAGGGTTTTGGGTTTCGAAAGCAAAGTAGTACCCATTAGATTATTGATATTGTTGAAACAAAGGAATAGGCAGAAGTGGAATAGATTTCATTAACAAACATAAACTCTCTATATATAGGTGTTACATAAGGAAGATAAATACAATTAAGTAATGTAAGACTATACCCTTAACATACATATAACTTTAATACGTTATTTACTCTTACAGATATTATAAAGGACATGTATGAAAGAGTAGCTACTAGTGTTAAATCTATAGAAGAAGAAACTAAAGAATTTCCAATAGACATAGATTTACACCAAAGGTCCTTTCTAAGTTCATTTTTGTCTATCTTGGTTATAAATGAAATAACCAAGAAAATTCAAAGAAAAATATCACTATTTGTTGATGATGTAGTTTTAACTGATGAAAGTAAGTCAAAATTATTTCTAAATTAGAATTATGGAGAGATATTTTAGAGTCCAAAAGAATTTAGATTAAGTAGGTCAAAAATTGAATATATGAAATTTAAGTTCAATAAAAATAGGAATAATGATAAAGTTATACACTTAGATGGCCATGAAATTCATAAAAATAAGCCTTTTAATATTTAGGTTTCTATTAAAAGCAGGGTTTAATACTTAGAATCTATAATAAGTAGGAGGTGATGTTCATAAAGGATGCTACTCATAGGATTAAAGTAGAATGAATGTAGAAAAATGTTTTTGGAGTTGTGAGAGAAAATAATGTATTAAAGTTTTGTGTATCGTGGGTTTAGTCCCACATTATTAAGTGTCTTTTGTTACCTTTGTATAGCCTTTATATATAAAGGCCTCATGTTTAGTTAATGATATATTTCAACTTACACCTATTCTCTTGTGTTCTCACGTGGTATTAGAGGATAAAAAGATTAACGTAGGTAGGAGGGAAACCCTAACTGTCACCTTCCTCCCAACAACCACTACTACCTTTTTTACACTCCCCCTGTGCTTGTTGTCTGTAAGCTCTCTCTCCACCTTGAAGATCTCCTATTCACCACCATTTGCATTGTTTGCCATCTCCTTCATGCTTTGTTTGCCTTAAACAAGCTTGCCAAGTATGCCAATAGAGTTGCCACCTCTTGTTCAACCTTCATCGCCGTTGTAGGTTGAAAGAAAAAAGAAAAAAAAAAGAGGACAAAGGGGATAGAGAAATTATAAAAAAATGAAGGAAAAAATGAAAAATATTATGCTAAAAAATGTTGGAAGTAAAAAAATAAAAAATTTCCAAGGGTGGTTCATATCTACCTGTTCTATTGCCTTCAAATGATTGGAGGTTCTCTACTTTTATTGCCTTTACATGATTAAAGGTTTTTTTCCTCTTGCTACTTTTACACAGTGAAATGTTCTCTACTAATGTTGCCTTTTGCTATTACATCTGCTACAACATTCTCTCACACAAAACTCTAAATTCTAGACCCTTCTCCTTCTTCCCTCTTCTCATCTCGTTCTCTATAGCTGTTCGTTTGCAACCCTAATGGGTGCAAGTGATGGTAGTGGTGATGGCAAAGTGGGTGGTGGTGGCAAGTGACGATGTTGAAGGAGGTGGAAGAGCACTGGAATACGATCTGGTGGAGGCAGCAGTGTTGTTGAGAGCAACATATTTGATGGACGGAAGTGTTGATGACACTGTGGAACAGACATAAGTGCATTACGACAGTGTTGGAGAGAAAATGCTTTGAGATTGTGCTGGAGGAAAGAAGTCGAGCATTTCCAGCAATAAAAGGGGTAGCAGTGAGATGTTCCAACATCAAAGGGTTCAGATGGGTTAGGGTTTGAGCAACAACTTGGACAGTTGGTGACCACAACAGTGGAGATTTTCTAGAGTGGTGGCAACCCTTTTTTTTGTGTGGGAGATCTAGCAACTTGATTTGGACTTCATGCAGGAGGAGGAAGATAGAAGATGACAAGAAAGGGACTGAGACACCAAAGGGGAGCATCAACAGAGGTAGTAGTGGTTGGTTGGGAGGGTGATGACTACAATTTCCTTCTCACTACATAAGGGTTTTCTCTCTTTTAAACTCTCAAAATCTAATCTCTCATATCATATTGAAACACAAGAAATAAGGTGAAAGCTGGATGTATTCATTCACCTTTCTATATAGAGGCTACATAGAAACAATAAATACATCATAAGCAATGTGAGACTAAATCCACTTACATCGTAACATTACTTGGATTCATTTATTCCTATCTAACAAACTTTATAGGTTATTAGGCAAAATATGTTATTAGCCCCATGCCCCCCCTCCCCCTTAAAAATATGTTATCAACCCCTTGAAAGAGAAACAAAAAGCCCTCCAAAAGTACAACAACTCTGAATATCAAATCTCAGTAATTTATCAGTCTTGCTCAACCTTATGTTCCAGGTCAGCCCATCTCTTCTTTAAATTTTTACTTCTCCTTTAACATTCACACTTAAATATGTTGACCTATTACTGTTAGTGAATCTTGCCACTCAAAGATGTCCTCTCAATGAGAATTGGAATGGAGAGGAAGGAGAATAAAGTTATTCATCATTGAATCCTTCTAGAAACATAGTCAGTATTGACATTTGACCTTGCAGACTCTTCCCCCAGTCTCTTCCTCTTATTCCTGTAGCATCCTTTTATCTCCTTGTCAACATTTCTTAGATCAACATGGGGAGCATTCCTAGAATTCATTGTGATTGCTGGGTTTTGGTCCATCTTATTTGGTGTTGGTATCCCTGTGTTCAGAAGTTTCTCTTCCATTTGATCTCCCATGCACAAAGACCTACAAGTTGACTCCCAACCTTAGTGTTATATTAAGCGGCTTGGACTATCATTTTGAAGAGTCAACTTGTTGGTTTTTAAGAATTGGGGTTCATAAAATTGTTAGAAGCCCATCATAATCTCCATCTATCTCTGTTCCTTCAATTAGTTTGGCCTCACAATAGTTTCCATGATAGTTGAGGGGGCCAGTCTTCCTTGCAATCACCTCTTCAATCCAATCCTAGAGTTGCTCCATCTTCTCTCTTGAGAAATTATCTTTATCCTACTGTGAGGCAATGCCCATAATCTGTTCGGGAAGATCAATAGGTGGTCCCTGGATATTAGATGCAGAGGGATTTCCTTTGGAAAAGATGGCATTTTTTGACTTTGGTGGCTGCAACATTTGAGTCTCATTGGCAACCTCTACCCCCAAATGGATGCTTGTGGTGTTTCCTTGCAAAACACCACCCAAATAGCATCATTGCTGGTTGAAAGTTTCACCTGTAGTGGTGGATCAACATTGTCCTTGAGTTCTACCAACACCCAAGCAACCTCTAATGAGTCTCTTTGTTTGTTACATAGGTGGACATCACATAATGTTCCTGAGGTCACTCATAGGTTGAAAGAGATCCCCATTATTTTGATCCTATGAAGCCTCATTATTGGTGCTTCTTAGGCTCTAGTCTTTGTCGCCCATGCATTCCATTTTAGGTTTGAAAGTGCCATTGTCCTCCCTTGTAAAAGTTCCTCTCTCAACTTGGCATTTGGGAGCTTGACCAACCAGGCATTGCCAAATAGACATCTGATCCACCAATGACAGTGGGAACCCCACTTGTGGTTTAGCTAGTTCGCAGGCTTCTCCCTTATGTTTGACACCTGCAAACCAAGCACTTGTTGTCTAAATAATGTCTCTATTCAATCATCGAGTGATTCCTTTCTAGGATCACCATTGGTGAAGGGCCCTTTCACCCTCTCTCAATCAACACCTCGATGTTGATTTACAGAGGCCACTAGCCAACTGAAGTCACCTCCCACCTAGGCAAGCAAGAGCATGATGTCCTTTTAAGCCACATTGTTGACACCTCATCAGATCCCCACATTTGGCTGCCTGATGACCCAGATTGAGACAGTGGAGGCATTGGTCAAGCCTTGATCTCCTCCTGTGGTGCCCCTTTTGGTGGACGAAGTGTGTTGGTCAAGGTCCTTGTTTACCGCTGTTGAACCCTGTCTATGTCCTCAGGCAATGTTGTAGTCATTCTGCACCTTTCCCTTCACACATGACAGCATGCAGCAAGCATCTCTGAGATTGAGACTCTAGGGGTCTTGATGAACACCCCCCCCCCCTCTAAAGCCATTGAAGTTTCTGGTGGTCACATCAAGTCATTAGTTTTAGCATGAGCCTAGATTCAAGTTGAGCACTACAGCTGATTAGCAAGTAGATGTAGATGTAGGTAGACATTTATTTTGATAAATTCCTAGGAATATTCTATATTTATTCTGTCTTGCATTGTATTTATAGGAGTCACTGCATAATTGAAAGATATTTATCTTTCTCTATAAATGAGTTTTAGAAAATCATAGCCAACTGATTTTTGAGTTTGTTTCTTTCAATCTAGAACCGGCAGTTCACAGAAAGTTACTTGGCTAATGAAATAACTTTCCCTTTATATTTTCCACTTACCTACTAGACCGTTAGCTTACTTTGCTTCCTCTCCAGTTTGTATGGCTTAGTGAAGTTAAACAGTGAGTCACCATGAGAGAAAAAAGAATTGAATAGGTAATTCCCACAAATTTATTAATGTCAAGAAAAGAGACACGTCAGACATATCTGTCCCAAAACAGGCTGTGTAATGGGGAATACAGTAGGATTGATATCTACGTTCATATCCAGATTTGAATTGTTGTCAAGAAGGGTAGGTCAGTCCATATCTTCATGTAAATCTAATAGGCAGATATGTAAAATGATTTTTTATTTATTTGCATGATTTCTTGTATGGATTTATCATAAATTATGTACTTGGGCTATGTTTCCTTTTTCCTATATTATATCTACATTTCTTATCTTTATAATAATCCAAGACTTGTGGTTAATCTATAATAGGTGTAAATATGATAAGCCCTCTCACCTAATTGCTTGGAGGGTGCTAATTTATCCAGCTGCTTGTTCTTTCAGCATGTTGACTATGAGGCCACCATGTCAATTAAACTTTCAATTTCCAAAAAATTTTTTGACATGGAGAAGGATGAAATATTGAACTCATCTGCATTCCTGAGTTTCTTTACAGAGAATGAGGTGCACTAATTTATTGGTTTCTGAACTCTGATTCTCATTTTCTAATTTCCAGTGCATGGAATGAATTTTGATCTATGTATGGTTCTTCCTTTTTAGCAATTTTTTCATTAATGTTGTGACATTTCTTATTCACAGGAGTGGCTAAGACCCTATGCGGTATTCTGTTTCCTCAGAGATTTTTTTGAAACATCAGACCACAGTCAGTGGGGGCGCTTTGCCCATTATTCAAAAGAAAAGGTGATATAACTTTCTTTCTTGAAGGAGATTTCAGTTAGGCAGGGTAAAAGAAAGTGTTACAAGATGATGATATTGTCTTGTACTTGATCATTTACTCCATATTCTATTGTCTGTCTTTTCTTTTATGATATTCAGGTTGCAAAGCTTGCTTCAAAAGGGAGTTTGCAGTATGACATGATATGCTTCCACTATTATATTCAGTATCATCTACATCTACAGGCAAGTTAAAAATACTGGCTATGCAATCTATTCTCTGTTGCAAGATTTTGTAGGCTTTAATGCTCTTAGGAAGTTCCTAGCCTATGTTAGATATACATGATGAAATTTTGCTGATAGCTACATTCATTTTATTTTGTTAGCTGTCTGAGGTAGCTTCCTATGCAAGGCAAAAAAAGGTAGTCCTGAAAGGGGATTTGCCAATAGGTGTGGACAGAAATAGTGTTGATACCTGGGTATATCCTAGCTTGTTCCGCATGAACACATCAACAGGTGCACCCCCAGATTATTTTGATAAAAATGGACAAAACTGGGGTTTCCCCACATATAATTGGGAAGAGATGTCAAAGGATAATTATGCATGGTGGAAGGCTCGTCTCACACAGGTCATATGACACTTATTTTCTGTGATTATTGCCATTGTTACTATTCATTTTTATTGATTTCAGTTTTCGTGAACATATTTCTTATTGCAATTGCAGATGGCGAAGTATTTCACAGCTTATAGAATAGACCATATTTTAGGCTTTTTTAGGATTTGGGAACTTCCTGAAGATGCCATTACTGGATTACTAGGAAAATTTCGTCCATCCATGGCTTTAAATCAGGTAATGGATTTTTGATGACTTACTAGGGAAAATTTTATCTCAACACATTGACATAATCTGATGCTCCATTTTAGGAAGAGCTTGAGAGGGATGGTCTGTGGGATTTTGATCGGCTGAGTGACCCATACATCACACAATCAAATTTGCAGGTTTAACTTACATTAATCAGGAAAATTGCACACTTCCCCACAAATTAGTTGTATACATGTGACACCAGGAATTTTTTTTGACAACTCATGTCAAGATGTGCTTTTAGCTAATTAATAGTTTTTTGGAGCAGATGTACATGTAGCCTAATTAATAATGCCCACATATCAAACTGTATTTCAGGATAAATTTGGTTCTTCATGGCCAGTAATTGTGGCAAACTTTCTAAATCAACAGAAAGATATGCGATATGAGGTAAACTATGTTTATTCCTGTAATTGACAACAAAGGAGTGTTCTCACTTTAAAATTATCAAATTAATCTTTTCAATTAGTTTTTTTGTTTGTGCCTTGTTCTCCCTTTCAATTTAAACTCAATAATTTTCTAATTATTCATTTTTTTCATGTGGACTTAACACAAAATGGTGGAATTATGGAAAGTGTAAAAACATCAAGTGCTAAGTAGGGATTCTAGATGTTTGAGCAACACATATCTGCCACAAATGAATCTAAGAAAGGTTTTACCCTACATATTATAGTATTTTTGGAAATATAAATGTATGTATACTTGTGAGCTCATCTTAAAATTTGCAAGTTGTAATATAAAAAAGTATAACATGATTGCAATAATAAAATTTCTAAATATGCAAGGAATGGCATTAATGCATTACACAACATTAAGTTTGTTCCACTGTGATTTGGACATTTTAATGTTAGGAAACAACTTGTTAGGTAATGTTGGGTGCACTCCTCAGACACCACATCTTGCAATAGGAATTCTACATCAAACTATTAATGTGTGCTTGTGAGCTGAACTTAACATTGTAGGTTGTAATATACAAAGTATAGCATGATTACAATAACAAAAAATGAGATTTCTAAGCATAGTATTAATGTGTTACACAACATTAAGTTTATTACATTATGGTTTAAAGGTTTTAATCTTAAGAAACAATTTGGTAGGTAATGTTGTGTGCACTCCTTAGAATCACATTTTGCAATAGAAATTTTACATTAAACTACTTTTCCATACATTTTCTAGGTAGAAAGAAAGCATTAACATATTTTAAATATTCCTCGTATGATTGTGTTACTGTGAGTGCTTAATATGGTAATATTTAGGGACGTATTTGGGTAAATGGATATTCATTTATCAGGAACCATTATTCCATATATATTGTACTTTAGCCCACCCTAATGAAGTGATTTTTGCACTCTTTTCTTCTAAATCTCACGGTTATAAAATCAAAGTACCTAAATATTTTTAGTCTAATGTTATTCTTACTACCCCTTTTTTGATAAATAGGATGCATTCAATGCCTTTTGGTGGTAAAGTCCTTCATCTTCTTTAGTTTGAGTTTGAATTATTTCCTTTATTGCCTAGTTTTTTATTATATTGCCTCTATTAAGGTTCTTTCTCCTAGCCTAGATAAACTATCTCCCTAGTTCGTAAAATGTGTGCTTGTTGGTTATTCATGTACACAAAAAGGATAACTTGCTTCATCCCTAAACTCACAAATGTTGTGTTTACAGATGTTACTTTTTTTGAGTCACAATCCTTATTTGACAAGTCCAATTAGATAACTTACATGCCTTGTCCCTATCTGCTCGGAGAGAAATCATTAGACCAAGGTGCCTTTACAAACTAATGTACGCTCCTACCTTAGATATTGATCAACCTATTGTGCTATGAAAGGGTTAAAGATTCTGTACGTATCATACTTTATCTAAATTTTTTATAATAATCCGACTTCCATATTTTGTAGCTTTTCTTTGTCTATATTGTTAGAATTTATACTTTGGAATCATTACAAGGCAATACAAATATCCCATTAGAATGCAATAATGGATAAAGAGATGCAAATATCCCATTGTTGTGAGAGCTTGTGGCTTGTCCTATTAGGTCGATGTTGTCTTTTATAGATGAGTGTATACAATTAAATACAAGCTTGATGGTTTCGTTGATTGTTGCAACTTGCAAGATTCATTTGGTTGTTTGGAGATGAAAAATGATTTATTCATTTCTCATTCTTTACGTAAAGGATGTATAAGAGTATATATTTACAAGACAATTTACATAAAAAACCCCCAACAATACTAATACATGGATAACTTTAACACTCCCCTCAACTTAGATCATAAATATCTAATATGCTCGACTTCCTACAAAATCTTTAGAAATCTTTAACATTCAGCCCTTTTGTTAGAATACCAACTTGCTGTTCTAAAGATGGAGTGTATGAGGTAGAAACAATTCTATCTATCTCCAAATTTTTGATATAATAGCAATTCACCTTAATATGTTTTTTTTATTATGAAAGATAGAGTGACTGACAATGTATTGTGGCCTGATTGTCACAATGCATCTCCATTAGAGTAATTATGGAAAGATCAAGTTTAGTGAGAAAAGAATTTATCCATGTCATTTCACACTTAGTTTGTGCCATACATCTATATTCAACTTTTGCACTAGAATGAAAGGCAACATTCTATTTCTTGCTAGACTATGTTACTAAGTTTCCTCCAACATATGTGTAATAACCTGAGGTGGAATTTTGATCTCCAACATAGCTTGAATCAGAAAAGGTCTCAACTTGGAGATGACCCTGATTTTCATACACCAGACCTTTTTTGTGAATACCTTTAATATAGGCAAGAACCCAAGTAATTACTTTCTAGTGAACTTTCATTGGTCGCCGCATGAATTGCAAAAGGAAATGTACGGTAAAGGAAATATCTAGTTGAGTAACTATCAAATAAATCAACTTGGCAATGAGTTTCCTGTACTTGCTAGGATTCTCCAAGAGCTTAAATGTGTTATCCCAAAAAGAAGGGTTTTGTTCTATTGAAATACCTTTTGACTTGCAACCTATAAGTCTGATTTCTTGTAATAAATCTAGTGTATATTTTCTTTGTGAGAGAGATACCTTTCTTTTTGCATAAGCAAATTCTATTTTTAGAAAATAGCCAGGTCATCCCATATCCTTGGTGACGAAATGTGCTTGAAGGTGTACCTTGGTCTTTGCTATGCTAAGTGAATTACTTTCCATTACTATAATGTCATCTACATCAACAACAATGATAATATGCCCTTCTTCAATCTGTCTCCAGAAAATAGAATAGTCTATTTGACATATTTTGAAACTTCCTTGGATCACTATCTCACTAAACTTTTGAAACCATGTTAGAGGACTTTGCATGAATCCATAGATTTCTTTTTTAAGATGACAAACCATATTTTCCCCTGAGTAACATTCTTAAGAGATTGCTCCATTAAGATTTGTTCTTGCAATTCACAAGATATTTTTGATATCTAACTAATGCATCTCCTAGGATAGATTTACAGTAACAGATAAAGAGCATCTGAATGGAATTAAGATGGGTAATTAGGGAGAAAGTCTCTTTGTAGTTAACACCATAAGTTTGCCTAAAGCCATGGGTTGTAAGGTGAGCTTTGTACCTATCTACAATATCATTTGCTTTGTGTTTGATGGTATACACCCAACAAGAAGTAAGCATACTAACATCTTAAGTGTGAGGAATTAGCTTTTCAATGAGGTAGCTGTCTCCTTGTCCATAGTAGCTTTTCAATGAGGTACCTGTAGTGTCTCCAAGTTATTCTTGGGAATAAACTCAAATATAACATTAAGAACAAAATCCCTATGTCTGAGATGTAAATAATCATAGGAATTGAAAATGGGGTGAAAGGTGTAGTTCTTGTATCTTTGTGTAAGGTTATAGGAATGTCAGTAGAATACTTTACCTTAAAAATTCACATTACTTTTGAGGTTTGTGGAATGCCTCTTATTAACAATCCATATTAAATTTCTTTTATTAGATGATTGATAAAAATTGTTTTTGTAGGAGCATTTATGTAAGTCACTTAGTATATTTGTTAATACAATATTTTTATTACTTCTAGATTTTTGTCTATTATGTATCTCTTTTGTTTATTTTGTTTATGTAGAAGTTTATTGCAAATTGGATACTTAGATGCTCCAATTTGAAAGGGAGTGCTAGAGTTTATGTATTAGGGCTTATTAGTTTATGTTGTTAAGTGTGATTAGTCTCGCATTGATAAGTGTCCTTGGTCATATCTATGTAGCCATCTTCTTCTCTTCTACGGTTCTACCCATCTTCTTCTCTCTTCTACTCACCATTGTAGCCTTTATATAGAAAGGCCATATGTTGCCTTAATAAAAACACAAGACATATATGCCAATTGGGTAGATGACAAAAAGGTTGGCCTCATTTTTAGGGGAAGCAATAGTTAATTTAACAATACATATTTATGTAATTTATTAGGTATTGCATAAAATATGTAGTTTAGTTTAAATATTGCATGAATTTGTATTCTTAAATCATTGTCATCCTTTACATACAGCCATATACTTTTGTAAATTTCGAAGGATGATTTATATTATGATTTTCTGTTTTGATGAATGATTAAGAAACATGTTTAAGATTTTGTTGAAATTTGTGTGATTTTATTTTACTGATGATATTTTTGAAAATTCAGAAAATACCCAATCTTATATGTGAGGGTGGGGTAGGTTGTCTGCTTTTATGTGATAGATTCATGAGATATTCCAATTAATTTAGTTGGGAAATGTGAAATTTAGATAGTTCTGCCATGCAAGAGGGCCACAATCATTGTTATTTTGTTGTCCTCTGGCTATGATAAGGAAATATAATCTGAAAAGAAGTTTGTAATCCGTATCTATTCTTATTGAGTGGAAATTTGAATATTTTGAAAACTATCAGTGCCTCTTGAGTATGGTAAAATGATTGTTCCAAGTGAATTACTACATATAGTGTAGATTTGCATTTCAGAGTTTAGGAGATATGTCCAATCTGGATTTATAAATAAGTTTTTTGCATAGACAGATTAAATTTATTCATGATAATTCAAGAGTCCTGTAATTAAGCCTTGAATTTTAAGCTTTAGATGCCTTTTTTGTGTAATTCAGCTTAAGGAGGACTGCAACACTGAGAAAAAGATTGTTGCAAAACTTGACTCAAGTACTGAAAAATCACTATGGATTGAGAAAGGGCTTCAAATCAAACGAGAAATCTTTGACCTCTTCCAGGTGTGTAATAGATGTAATTTTATGTCCAAGTTGGCTTTCAAATACTAGTGGGACAGATATTTGTTTATGCTGGTCATTGACAAGGATATCTGAAAATTGATTTTTTTTTCAGAACAGAGTTCTCATCAGAGATCCAGAGGATGGCCGTAAGTTTTATCCTTGTTTTAATCTGGAGGACACATCAAGCTTCAGAGATCTAGATCAACACAGGTACCTGGGCTCCTATTAATTTAGCCTTCCTTCTACATATCCGTATGATTAGATGCTTTCTTTTTCTTGAGGAATGTCATTATATAGACTTCAGTTTGAAGTGCCATTCTCCAAGATCACAATGTGCTTGTTTGATGTTCTTATTTATAAGTCTGTGACCTTTGTGAGGAGAGAGGTTGATTAACATTACTAATGATAAAGGCTGCACATAAATAGGGTTGGATATACAGATATCTAATAACCCTATGCGCACACACCTCCATGTAACAAAATAACATCTTAAACATAACAGGTCTAACTGTCTAACCACCTGCTTTTTTGGCGTTCTTATTTTGTAGAATATGTGATCATCTATCTTGTTATCGATTTGTAGGACTTCTTACCCAACATTTAAGATTATTCTTCAAGATTTCAACACTTGAGATTATTTTTAGAAATTTAGTGACTAAGGGAATTTATGATTTGCTTGTATGTCAACAAGGGTCTGGATAAATTGCAATAGTACGTTAAAAACATTGCAAACTTTCAATGGTACTGTGCTTTGCATGGTTACTTTTTAATGTATTAGACTTAATGCGAATTAAATATTCTAAAAATTATTATTAAGGTGATGGATATGGTGAAGTGGTGATAATGCGGTGAAGTTGCTAATAGGGTGGTGGATATAGTGATAGTGTTGTCGTGGATGATGGGTTTTTTTTTTTTTTTTTTTTTGTGGATGATGGTTGGAATGAGAGAAAAATGGAGGGAGAGAGAAAAATTTCAGGGGTAGGGAGAGGAGAGAGAGTAGAGAGGGGGCGGTGGGGGGTGGAAGGGAGACATTGGTGGTGTTGGGTTACATTTAGTTGGGAATTTCATTTTTAAATATTTAGTATTTTGTTTTGTTAAACTTGCAATAAAATACACAATAGTTTTTGAAATTACATAAATACTTGATGAAGAAGCCTCATTTCTTTTATTATAATGAGTTTGCAAGACTTCAAAAATTATAGTAATCTCCAAAGTCATTTTGTTATATATTAGTGGCATAATGGATATCCATATATGTTAGGTCATTTATTCTCTCTAATCTTCAAATTCATTTTGTATTTCTCATCCGTCTTTTTTTATTTCTCAACATAGTATTAGAGGTCAGATTTTAAAAGTCAAGATAGAGAGAACCCTTAGTGGGGAGGAGGAACCCCTCTCTCTCTGCTCATTCACAGACAAGCAACGAGCACCTCCCCCTAAGGTCAGACAGTACGTATGTTGTGAGTTTATTTAGTTAATTTATGCATGAAGCTTTAGAGGTGCCTTGACAATGGGCTATGTGTGTTCTAGCCTTTATTAAACACGCTCCAAGCAAAAGACTCTTGTATGAGAACTGTGGACATTTGAAGATAGAAGGGTATTTTGACTAAGGATATGCTGAAAATAGATGAGATAGAAAATCCATTACAGTTTATTATACATATCTAGAAGAAAACTTAGTTACATGGTCAAGCAAAAAGCAAATGTGGTATCAAAATCTACTTTAAAGGTAGAATATCATGTTATGACACAAACTACTTGTGAAATAATGTGATTCAAATCTTTACTTCAAGAGCTAGGGTTTGTTATTGACATGCTCATGACTATGCCATAATCAAACAATCATTTATATTTCTTACAATCTCATCTTTCATTAAATGACCAAACATATCAAGTAGAATGTCATTTCTAAGAGATGATGTTCTTAAAGGCATCATATCCACTCCATATACTAGATCTTCAGATTAGTTGGCTGATATCTTCATCAAATGCTTTGAGCATTGGGGTGTTTGAAGGTCTATGCAAAAAGTTGGGCATAATCCATATATATGTTGAACTTGAAGGGGAATGTTAGTAATTAATGTTATGTTGTAGCCTTGCATGGGTATTTCTGGTATAATATTATTTAAAGGGCTATAATACACAACCCTAATAAGTAACACTGTTTTCAGTCTTAATGTAATCTCTACTTTCCACCCAACACCTAAAGATGTACGGTAAAGATTGAAGCCCTATTGTTGGTGCCAATGGGCTTGGAAGGCCCTACTAGGGCTTTTGATGTCTATACTTCAGTACTAGGTGGCAGGGTAGGGTGGGGTTGGCAGTAGAGGTGGGTGGTGATGGAAGAATCCTTAGGGTTTTTCTCTTCACTCTAGTACTATGAAGGATAAATAAATATATAGTAGATTAAGGAACTCTATGATAAACAAATAGCTATTAAACTGAACATTTGACGTTTTATATCCAATTGTTTTTTATGTGATGCCTTGTCTCTAATTTAGATTTTTATCACAGTAAGCATGTATTGAAAAAATTACATCATGATTATTATTTCTGCCGCCAAGAAACTTTATGGCGGAAAAATGCACTGAAGACTCTACCTGCCCTATTGAAGTCATCAGATATGTTAGCCTGTGGTGAAGATCTTGGAATGGTTCCTCAATGTGTTCATCCAGTAAGTGCATTTGCACTTTTATTGAGCATCTATGAGGCTAAATATCACCTGTTTGAAACACTTGCTACTTTTTTTCCTTTCAGGTAATGTGGGAATTGGGATTAATAGGCTTACGCATTCAAAGGATGCCAAATGAGCCTGGCTTAGAGTTTAGCTTTCCTTCTCAGTACACTTACTTGACGGTATGCTTTATGTTCCGTTTTTAATGTCTTGAAACTATCATGGTGTTCTTTTTGGATTGTAAATAACATTGAATGCCTTAGTAATTCTATTGTTGTATATGTATATTATGACAAAGGAAATTTTGTACCATGGTTTCTAGTACTTCATATTTAAATAATCTTATTGGGATGGTGCTTAGTCTCTAGGAAATGACCTATAGCTCTACCTTTTGTTGCAGAAACTAAAAAATGGGTTTTGTTTTTGCTTATTTGAATAAGTGATTAACAGAGTGAGTTTTTGTACAATGGCAAGGGTGTTCTATTGTAACTGTTAGAGCCTGAATAAATGGATCCTTGGATGGATCTTTAAGTTTGTTACCTATTGTAAGTGACTTTAGTTTTACATTGTAAGAGTTATGTTTGTCCCTTCTATTTTAGCTTCTATATATTGACCTTATTTGCTTATGAATGATATACAACTTTAACCTCATTTTTGGTATTTCAACATGCTATTAGAGGTTAGGTTTTAAGAATCCATTAACGGTGAGAGATCTAGGTAGGTAAGAAAACCCTAATCACACCCTCTTCCAAACACCACCATTACCAACAACCTTGTCAAGGCCACCGCCACCAGTGTCACTTGTTCCTGTTGCTTCTTTTTAGTTTTCACACCATCACTAAATCTTTACTATCAACCCTCCCTCCTTCATCCTCCATCCCTCCCACTCAATCTTTGTCTACTTCTCTTTCCCCTATGTCCAAACCCCTTTTCTCACCATTGGCTCTTGTCTTTCTTCTCTCTTTCAAATACCACAGAGAGGTTAAGTAGAATTAGAAATACCTAATCCATAACTTGGACAGTGGCCAGCATCACTATGATGGACATTGATTCTGAAATGGCTTTTTCTTGCACTTGATATCGTCTCCTTCTCTCCACTTGCCTTATCCACTTTTCCACCCACTCCTCACAATACCAAACTATCAATGCCAAGTGTTTGAAGGCCACAGATAAGTGCAAAAGGAAGATCTAGGGAACATCATTACTAATCTGCTTGGTCCTCTCTTTTTTCATCATCACCACTTGCACCCGTAAGGGTTGTAAAGGTGAGATGGACAGCTACAAACGAGGGGGGAGAATGAGAAGAAAAGGAAAAGAAAAGAATGGAAAGAGAAAAAAGGGAATGAAGAAAAAAAGGAAAGAAAAGGATGTGTGTGAGAGAGAGAGAAAGAAAAGAAAAGAAAAAAATAATGAAATTCAAAAAAGAAAGAAAAAACAAGTAGAGAAAAAAGAGGGAAAAAGTGTTCAATACTCTATTATCATTATATAGTAAATTACTTGTACTTTTCATGTGTAAGTGTTAACGTTGTAGTAGTGTTGATCCATTAAAGTTGTGTTCTTCATGAGTTTAGTCTTAATGTTAGACAATGTTGTCCTATTATCTTTATTAGATAATTGAAGATAATTGACCACTCAATTTAATAATCATTTAAATACGTAAATCCACATTCTATAATAACTTAACCCCATAATTCAATCATTTAATTGCTTAATCACTTAAATTCAAGGATATAATCATTTAATCTAATAGTATAAATATTTAATCACCTAATTGCTTAATTTAATAATTTAAAACATTTAAACTCTAAATTTAAACATTTATCATTTAATATAATATTCTAAAGGTTTTTATTTAATCACTTACTCTCTTATTTAAAATACCTAAACACTTAATCCATAATTTAAGTGCTTAATTTGATGATGTGATCTTTAAAAAGCTCCTTTCAAACCCCTTAAAATCCCACTCTAATCTTGATCAATCAATCTGCAGCTAATGTCTAGATCTTCTCCTTTAAAATGTTATAATTTGGTTGTTCATTCAAATTTGATGATCCAAATTAGATGACTTAAGTCACTCTATAGTCTCGTTTGAGGCTAACTCCAATTAACTCTGGGAGTTGGATAAAGTTGAAATTTGAGTTAGTTTTGTGAGCAGAGTTGAAGCTGTTTGGTAATTAAGGTAGTGGAAGTTTATATTGTTAGAGTTTGTGCAGTAATAATGATATTGAAAGTGATTTTAAGAGTCAGTCCCAAACGAAGCATATATGTGGCTTTTGGATCTCCATCCAAAGGTCATTTCATTTTGTTTTAATCACACCTTTAATCTCAAATCTAATGACCTCTTTTAAACTGCATAACTCTAGTAAATTTGAGCCTTTTACCCCTCATCTAATGGATCATAGTCATAGCACTACACATCCTACTCCTTACATCAATGAACCTTAAATCCAACAAACCCTATCTATTTCCTTCCCTCTATTCTCCAGTCCTACCTTGGATAATTCTCAGCCATCAAATTTGCTCAAAACCCTAACCCCTAATGGATGTGATATATGAAGATTGGTGTGTTGCTGATGTGACAATTACCTTGTGGATGCTATGTAGTTTGAAGTTTGACATTTTTTCAAGTGTAATGATACTTGAGTTTGCAAAAAAGGTTTGGGATACTTTATACCTTAACTATGGTCATTAGAACATAAGCCAAATATTTAATGTTTATATATAAAAAAAAATCTTTAATGGTTATGAGTAGATTTTCACCAATTGTGAGGGGGCGCACCATTTAGGAGCATTCAACCATTTTTTGTGCATTTGCTAATAAAGTTGGGGATACATCAATCTATTACTACCAAAATCACCAAAAACAGAGGGTATTGTAATGAGTTGCTTGTTGCTGCCTATCTTTACATGTTGAACCCAGATCACTTTTGCAAAGGTGTTGCACATTTCTTCACCAGCCACTTCATCCTTTGTGGATTAATCTATTACGTCTTATTAAGGACATGATCATGGTGTAAGACAAGGTAGTGGTTGCAAAGGTCATGGTAGGCAGTCTTGTAAGCATTATAGACTCCTCAACCATAGATCCGATAGATTTTGGTGAAATTTTGGTAGACCTGACTTGGCTCAATTGTCTACTAAGGTGTCAGTTGTTTTTAGAGAGGTCACACAAGTTAATTCTAGTTTTAGGAGGTGCTTTGAATATGCTGAGTTTTTGTAACTCTGAGAGTGCTAAGTTTTTGCCACTAAATCCCTTGCCAAAACTTCCTCTTTTTGTACAATTACTTTTTTGGTCTTCAAAAATGATTCTTGGATAATAGACTCTAAAGCCTCTTTACGTATGTTAGGTGGCTGTGAATTATTTACCCACCTTTCCACCTTATTTGATATAAACTTCGTATCTATAACTAAGGGATGTACTTGCTCCATCTCTGATGAAGGGGTTATC
Organism: Amphibolis antarctica; assembly: GCA_024699675.1. NCBI lineage: Eukaryota > Viridiplantae > Streptophyta > Magnoliopsida > Alismatales > Cymodoceaceae > Amphibolis > Amphibolis antarctica. The sequence continues at coordinate 32,274 of JAMKPZ010001906.1, forward strand.
CAAGCCACTTCTCAATTAACCCATGATTGTGTCTTTTTTGTTCTTTCTTTTCTAGTTAACCTATTGTCTATTTGTGCTATTATTGATCATCTTTCTTCTTCTGTAACATTTTTTCCTTTTCATAGTGTTTTTTAGAACTTGCAAATGAGGAGGAAGATTGGTTTAGGTCGTAAGGCAAAACATGATGTTTATAACCTTGTTCAGGATCACATTCCTCATGGATTAACACACCTGGCATTAACATCTAACTCTTCTACTCTCTGGCATTATTTGTTGGAACACTCTTTTTTCTTTAAACTTTACCATGATTATTTGTTTCTACTTTTAATTGTGAATCTTATTAGTTGGGTAAACATCATCAACCTTTCATTGTTTGTGTTTCACGATGAGTTAGAGTTCATTGTGATATTTAGGTTCTTGGGTCATCAATACTACCTCGTGTTTGTGGATGATTATTTCCATGTGTCATGGGTCTATTCTTTGAATGATCAGAAACATGTTCTAGATGTTATCAAAAAATTTCAATGAAATAAATTTTTTTTTTTCTATTTTGCCCAAATTTTTTTTGTATTGACAATACTTTAGAAATTGATTAAACCATTGTGCATACCTATTATGCCTTATTAAGAATTATTTACCAAACCACTTGTGCCCACGTCGCAGCAAAATGGTATTGCTAAGTGTAAATATCATCTTTTCGATATTGCTTAGATACTCATATAAAGGTTCTTCAATACTTTTGGTCTGCTACTATTATAATCACATCATTCTTAGTTTTTTTTTTTGGGAAAACCCCATACCCTACATCATTCTTAGTTGATAAGATGTCTTCTCCATTAGGGCAAGAAATTCCTTTGCAGCATCTCAAACCTTAATGTTGAATTGTTTGTTCTTCCTCCAAAGGTTTTTAAACATGTAAACTTTGTTCAGGATTTAACTCCTTGTCTTGACAAGATGACTCGGCTCATTGTGTTTTCATGAGATATTTGAAAGAAAATTGATGCTATCATTTTGCTATGTGTTGGTATTTTGTTTTTGATGATATTACCTTTTTTAAATTTAATCTTTTTTTAGTCACAAAATATTTCTCTGAAGGGAGCTCTGTTACCCATCCCACCTGAGTTGTTAATTATAAGTGAAAGATCAATGGATGATGTTAGACCTATAGCTCCACTATACGTACATCATTGCTAACAAGGAACACATTCAAATTTGTCTGCACCTCAACCTTCCTCCACCAATGATGTAGGTTCATTTGCTTCACCTGAGTTCTTTGAGCTTTCTATATCCTTTAGAAAAAGTAAAAGAACTTGTATTGCCCATTATATCTCTAATTTTGTTTCATATGACTGTTTGAACTCATCCCTTTCATTTTATTCAAGTTTATTCCTAAGAATCACCATCAGACATTACAAATACCACATTACAAGATAAGGATGGATGAGATGTTCACTCTCAATGCACGTGGCACACAAGACTTGGTTTCTTAGCTTGCAGATGCTCATGTTGTCTCTCTTTTTTTCATGTTGTCACTTATCGTTGGGTATATGCTGTAAAACACTGCTTTGATGACACAAATGATCACTACAAAACTTGCTTGGTTGTTAAAAGCTTATGTTAGATGTATAGTATTGACTATACTGAAACATTTTCTCTAGTTGCTTGACTGAATTCTATCAAGATTCTCCTCTCCATTGCCATTATTCAGAATTAGCAATTATATCAATTGGATGTTAAAAATGCCTTTCTATATGATGATTTACAAAAACATGTGTTAATAAAGCAACCTTTTGGATATGTTGCTTAATTAGAGAACATTGTTTGCTATCTTAAGAAAGCTATTTATGGCTTAAAATGAAGTTTGAGAGTCTGGTTTGATAAATTCTGTATCATTGTTGAGCAGGGAGATTTAATAGGTGTGTAGTAGATCACTTGGTATTTATGAAGACTATTGAACCAAACTCTATCATCATTGTAGTGTATGTTGATATTTTAGTAATGGGATGTCACTTTGCTAGCATAGCAATGACTAAGTTATATCTCAAGGCTCACTTTGTCATTAAAGACAGGAAAATCATACTATTTTTTGGAAATTGAATTTTGCATGTTTTAGAGGAAAGATATTCTCGTCACAAAAAAAGTATGCACCAAATTTATTGCAGGAAAGTAAGACTTATGAGGTATAAACTTGAGAGTACTTCAATAGAAAAAAATCCTTAATTTAGGACTATGAGGTCAATCTATTGGAGGATTTTGACAAATATAGAAGACTTAATGGTAAGTTAATTACCCAATCAGATATTACCTATGTGGTAGGACTACTCCCTCAATCTATGCATGAGCCTAGAGTTTTTCATTCAGAAGGAAATATAAGGGTTCCTAACAAAGGCTTGGTCTACACTAGGCATAATCATTTGGAAATTTAGGCATTTTCTTACGTAGGATATATTGGAGGTTAAGAAAAATCTACTCCTAGTTACTGTACATATGTTGGAGATAACTTAGTCACTTGAAAAAGTAAAAAACCAAAATGTGGTTTCCAAGTCTAGTGTAGAAACCTAATTACAGAATTTGTCACTTATAAAATGTAGATTAAATAAAAATGTAAGTATTGATATTTATCTATTTTGTGCAAAACAGCAAATAATGAATCTTTTTTTATCATAAATTCTAAAATAAAAAATAACAAATCATTTCAGCATAAATTCCAAAAAAAATATTTATCAGAACAATACTATTAGGATTTAGATTTGTAAACAAAGTGCTTGATGGGAGAAGAGGATCTGTAAAGAATACTTGTCATTTGTTTCCATTTGCAGTAACTCAGTGCTCCTTCAGTCACATGGTTTTCTGCTGTAGTATGAGTTATTCTGTGTGCATATTTGTGTTTTCTCTCGTGAGGAAAGTTTCAGCAGGACATGTTTCTATGAAAGAAAATAATGAAACCTTTCTCATATCCATACTTGAAAGGTTTGTGCTCCATCATGCCATGATTGCTCTCCAATACGTGCTTGGTGGGAAGAAGATGAGGATCGGAGAAGAAGGTTTTATCAGAAAATGGTGGGTACTGATGATGTGCCGCCGCCATGGTGCATCCCAGATTTGGTGCATTTCATTCTACAACAGCACTTCAAATCACCATCTATGTGGGCAATTTTTCCACTCCAGGTAATTATGCGTTTGTGGAAATATTGCAATGATGTTACAACTTTCTGTCTTCCAAAAATAATTTTTTGCATTTTTACTAAGAAAATCACGCTATCACTATGGCAGGACTTGCTAGCTCTAAAAGAACAATACACTACAACACCAGCTACAGAGGAGATAATAAATGATCCAACAAACCCAAAGCACTATTGGCGATATCGTATGTGTTATATCTGGATTGAGCTTCTTTCTTTCTTTCATCAATTGAATTTGTTGTCAAATAGAGGAGCATTGTGTTAAAATGCCTGTTGATGTGTTCATTGTTATTCTAATAAGCTTGGCTTAGATGACTATTCTTCATTGTTAACCAATAATCATGCCAGGACTTAATAAAATTTTCATTTTGTGAAGGGAATCTAAAGGTGAAAAGCATTCAATATAAGAAAATTTCTAAGTGATGCTACCAGCAAATGTCCTATTTTCTTTAGATCAAGAGATTACATATATATACAGAACAAAACCTTTTACATAGGATATCCATTTACCCAATAACTCATAACTAATAACAACATAACCTATCAGAGATCATCAAGTGTAACAACTATGGTGTGTAGTTATCGTATTCTAGTCCCTTGTAGAAATTTATATTCGTATTTTGTCAGAGTTTGGCTTTAAACATGAATGGAGGGGTTGAATACAAAATTCTGTACGATTTTGGATCTTGTGTATGGATTAACTTCATGAAAATGAGTTTGCAACAATTTCAGAGTTGAAGAATAGCAACTTACCTTCTTGTTCTTTTTCTCTTTTTTTTGTGCCATAGGTATGCATGTGTCGATGGAATCATTGTTGAGCGATGCGGAGCTCAAATCTACCCTCAAGGACCTTGTGTGCAGTAGTGGCAGATCGTATCCCATCTTGAGTGATGATGGTCGACTGGGAAAACTCAACGAGCTCTGATAATGGACTGCAATAGATAAAGACTATCCCATATATGGATAAATTACTCATTAGCAAACATACAAACGAATGTGGTAATAATAAGACTCCGATGTTGGTAGTCTGCCTAATAATGAGCTTCAACCGGTGCTCACAATTTTTCGTGGTTTGATTTTTTTTCTACCATCTAGTTTGGTTTTACTTGTTTACCACCTATAATGAGGCAAGAACAAAGCTTGTGAGTATCTCAATTCATTTGCACCACACAAACCAATACAGATTCTTCATTTTGATCTAATGTCTGATGCTGATGAAATTAATTAGGAGGGTTTACCCAAGTAGCTTCACTTACATATGTATATTTTTTAACTGCTACATGTTTTTATTGCGCTTGCATTATGTTTCGAAAATTCTTGATGTTGTTTGGTTTTTAATCCAGGTAATTTTTCTACGAAAAGTAAAACGTTGTGGAATATGTGCAGATATTATGTTATTTTTTATTGATCTTCAGATATATAGAATAAAATCTTGTAGGTTTTCATGGCAGATTCTCTAGTTGGCCTCCTTCCAATGTTTTCCGCCTTCTAAAATAATATCATTTTTAATGCATTTCAAAGCTATTTCGGTTTGAAGTCAAAAGTTGATATAGTTGTCTACAGTATTTATGGTTACATGTAACTCAAAGATATCTTACATTCATGTAGGTTTTACACGAAGGTAACGTGAGATTTGTATGAAAAAAATAGTTGAGATTAAATCTTAACCATTTAATATTAGTGCTTTCAATAGAAATTGTTGGAGACATAATTGTTGTTACTTTTACAAACTTACTCGTATTACTTTTAAAAATTATTGTTATATATTTATCCATGTCATTTTTTAATTTATTATTTTTAATTTACCAAGCTTACTTCTAACAATATTTCATTGTTACTTTCACGAGTGGCGTCAATTATTTGCACCACAGATCCTTTCATTCCAGCTTCTACAAATCCTTTGACACTGCTGAGTTTGTAATTTATTAAAGTATTATTTTCATAAAAATCCATCAAGTCTTTCAATTTCAATCTATTTTGCACAAGCAATTATGGAAGCTTTGAAATGGGGTTTTTGTGCAAATCCTTTAAATGATAATATTATCTTCGGTAACTTCAAGAACATAAAAGTAATTAGCGTAATTACTTTTCGTGATTGCAATCATGTTATAATTATGTTTCTTAAGCTTTAAAGAATATGTAAGAAAATATTACATTTAAAGAGTGTACCATCTATTGTTAAATTTTAAAAGGTTAGGGTCTATTTGTACACATTAAAAATTTAAAAAATGAAAATTTAAGAAATAGAAAAGGAAATGGAAAATTAGGAAAAAAAATTTATATTGTAGCAATTTTGAAAAATTAACTTAAAAAAATTTATAAATATTTTATATTTTACATTTCAAATATGATTCTACTTTTTTCTTATAGTTATGAACTTAGTAATAATTAAGAGAGGTTAGGCAAGACACGAGGCTAGAGTAGTGCATTGTGATAAAATTTTTACCAACTGTAAGAATTTTCTTGACCTAATAAATGAGAAATGATAAAAAAAATCTATACATGTAACGATAGAAAAATTCAAAATTTTTTCACATTTTTCATTATTTTCATGTCAATTTATGTTATAATATTATAAGATAATAAAAATAAAATTTTATTTACTTTTTAAATCAGATTAAAAATTGAACCTTTACGTCATTAAATCTTGAATTTTAAAATACGTTACAAATGATAAAAATTTTAAAAAAATAAGAATGAAAAATATAATAAAGGAAAAATTACATTTTCACAACACACAAAACGAAAAAAAAGTTACTGACTCTTAGCTTATTTCAATATTTATGTTCACAAAAGCATTCATTTGACCAACATGATAAATAACTCTCAATTTTTATTGTATATTAAACCTTCTAAAGTAATTACCAATAACTTGATTTTTTTCATCCAAAATATTTTGCTAATGTTAAAAACTTGTTTACGTATTATAAAATAAATTAGAATAATTAATTGATCTTCAACAAGTATTTTAGACTAATTTAAATGTAATTTTTTTAATAACATTATCTGAGTAAAGTTCAGACTTTAAAAAGTCTCTCAACCATCTAGATACCATTTAATTGTTAAATTTAAATGTAATTTTACAAATTTTAAAATAATTTTTAAATTAAAATATAAAAACATTCTTATTATTTATCTCAATTTTTTAATATACATACATACATACATATATATATATATATATATAGGGCATGAGTTCTGTAAGTACCTACAGAACCTGATTCTACAGGTTTCCGTTGATCTCACGATCAATAGGTGAAATTTTAAAACTTAAAAGTTATTCTCTCTCTTATAGGTGAAATTTAAAAACATACACTCTCTCTTTATCTAAAAAGACGTATACACTCTCTCTCCTTTAACTTTAAAATTCCACCCACATGTGTCTATTTTGAATCATTATGTTAATTAACTTATAAATTTTAATTAATCATTCATTGATTACAAATACAATGATTAAGGTTTTTTAAGTGCTTAATTAACACATGCATTAATTTATTATTTTAATATGTTGGAGTAAGTGATTAATAAATTATTTAAATCAATGACTTAAATTTTTGATGAAGTGATAAAACATTTGTGTGGTTTTGTATTTTATATTTTTAATTAATTGATTTAATTATTAAATCTATCTTCAATTTATTTGTGAAATATTCTTATAATTTGTAAAATCCTTAATGAAAATATTAGGGT